>VOQJ01035802.1:0-12385 GCA_015052665.1 Apistogramma diplotaenia | reverse complement strand
CATATTTGCTGAGCATTTAGAAACGTTGCATTTAAAATGACCTGCAACACGTTACTGCCTTTATTTTCGCTCCTCTTCAGCAGAGCTAGCTAACATGCTGAACTACAGACTCGGTCCGGCCCTGTTAGCCCTGATTATAGTGCTATCAATGATACATAAATTATATGGTTTTGCATCTTTAATCTCTTTATACAGTATGCGATAAGTGATGGAGGACACGCCAGTATGATTGTCTCTTATGTGTTATTGTTCCTCCACTCAAGCTAGACCGTTTGATGTTTGACGGCGCACAAACTTCTCTCAGACGTGTTAAAGCTAAAGTAACGAGTCTGTTTGAAAATGTAAGAAGTAGAAAATACTGACATTTGTGTAAAAATGTAGGGAATAAAAGTAAAAAGTAGTCAGAATAGTAAATACTCAAGTAAAGTACGGACACCTATGAAATCTACTTAAGTACAGTTACGAAGTATTTGTACTTTGTTACTTCCCACATCTGCATAGTGCTTCTGGCACTCACTAGTTCTCGGCCTCCTTCCTTCTGCTTTGTATACAGTCTCAGGGTGGAGCTTTCTCATTTATCTCCTACTTTTGCCAGCTTATTATCCCAGCAGGGTATTTGATGACTGGCAGGGTGTAGGTGTTGATTGCCCTGATCTTGATCAACCCATTCCACTGACTCCCCAGGACTTCCCTTACTCTCTGCAGGGATTTGGCAGTTGAAGCTTTCCTAGTGGCCTCTTCATGGTTCCCATTTGCCTGTGGGATTCCAAGGACCTTGTAGCTGTAGTTGCCCTCAGTGTCTGCAGTCTTGCATTTTAGCAGTGCAATCCCCTCAGTTCTGACTGCCTTTCCTCGCTTTGTTACCATCCGAGTACACTTCCAAGCCATCCACGCAGAGGAGGTGGCTAATGGTTGCCCCATTCGATAGTCAGTATCGATGGCCAGTCTTGTGTTAGCAGTTGCTTCTTGAAGATGTTGGAACACTGAACTAATAGTTGTTCCAATGTTAGTCTACAGTAAGTGTTGGGTTTCAAAGACTCCATGGGTCCCAAAGCTTCCTCAGGTTGTTGAACCACAAGTGACCCCTTTCACTGGGGTTACATGTGTAGTAGCACTGTGGACCTTGTTAATTGTTAATTGGCTTCTATTGCATGTATCTTGCGCATATTCTAAGGTAGACTTAGGTAGCAGGTTGGAGTAGCATGAGGGGCCGGAATTCAAACCCCCCTAACATATTGTTCCTAAGATGGTATGTATTCATTACAGATCCTTTCACTTTATTAGAGAGTCCTTTAATCAAAAAAACAAAACAAAAAAACAAGACACAATTGATTTGAATTTTATTAACACTTCAATAAAAGCGTCTGGTATGTCAAGACAGAATGTTTGAATTTTAAGCAGGGCAAAAGCCATGGAGCTCAATGGGAGGCAATACTGTCACACCAAGAGCCAGAGGGAGGCATTATTGTTATTGTCTCCCTTGGTGGTGACTCACTTACAATGTCGCATTGCTATTAGAGAGCCACATAAAAATAAAATCAGATTAAATGCACATGACAGGAGGCAAACTCTCCGACTGGAGTCGAGTGTATGACAAGCTTGTGTCATTTACTGTGACTGCATGATTTATTTGGCCTCACACAGCCAAGCTGGGAGTTTTCTGATTCCTTTCACCATCATTTCTACAGCCATCAGTCAAAGATGCAGAGAGCAGCGACTGTGTATGAACGCTCGATAAATGGGCTGTTAATGCTGCCAAGTTATATTTGCAGTCTTTGTTATTTTAATTCTCGTTTGTGAGTTATGGTTTGAAACTCTGAATTCTTGTTTCATCATTTTAACAACACTATCAGCACTGCTCAGCTCTGCCTTTCTGGGTTTCTTTTTGGGGGCTTTTTGGTCCCACGCCGCTGCCATGAAGGATCACACTAGTGAATGTTCAGCAGCTCAGAATGTGATGAGAACTTGTTGGATTTATGGAGATGAGGACCATATCTGTCCATACATGTTATCTCCTGTCATCACCTTATTTACTCATCAGTCAATCAATCAATCAATCAATCAATCAATCAATCAATCAATCAATCATGTTTTCTTGAAAACTTTTTCATATAAAACATGCAACAGCAGAAGTACCTGTGTGTTGCCTAGCAACTTAATGAGAAAAAGTCAATTAGCAAATCAAATATTGACACTGAACCCATGAACCACGGAAATAAAAATGTTGTACTTTTGAAAGAAAGTCTTTAAAAAAAACACACACACAATTGGATGATCCATATGTCTAACAATGTTTACTGTGGGCTAACTTCCACCAATCAGATCAGTGAATGACAGGACTGCCTATGAGGAAAAACAAGGTGCAGTCTGAGAGGCTTTCGGCATAGTTAGCTATGTACAGTATGAAGCATGCTGATTGTTGCAGAAAATTTGTGGCTAAATGACACTAGCAGGGCTTTCAAAAACACACTTGGCATGTGTTTAGATGAACCATCTGTTCCACAGCAGAAATGCGTGTATCTGCAAACTTATTGGACAACATTTTTTTTTACAGTTTTGTCAAAACTAATGTTCTCATGAATCTGCCTTCCAAGGTAAGCTACAGATGAGCCTGCATTCCTTCTAAAAGCCAGCAAGACTGTGACTCTGGTTGTCTGGTTGTAGAGCAGAAAACAACTTCTTGCACCCTTGGTCCGTGACCTCAGGAAGCACTTACCTGACTACTTTATGGTGTCAAACACTCATTTGGAGTTCTACTGAAAACAAAATTGTCTTCATTTTGCAATTTTTTGTCACTGTTTGTTAAAAGAAAGAAGATAGTATGTCCATGTGATTGCTATGGTACCAGCATGCAGTGTCCCTTGTGTAGACCATATATTAATAAAGGGATTAAATAAGCATAATTCCTTTGAATAACATAACAAATGTAATGTAGTAGAATGTAATGTGGATGTTATTTGTTTAATTTCATAAAGTGAAATAATATTATGTAAACATGATGGTTTCATGTGAACTAACTGTAAAGATAACAGCGGTAGCGGTAGTTCGTTTTTTTAGAGTGGTCAGTGAAGGGGTCTGCTGGTCTACCTGTTGTAATTGGCTGAGGTGTGACCAGAGAGGAAAGAAACAAGGGAAAAGATCAGTGTTGGGTTGAAAGGGGCTAACAGCTGGAGTAACTAACAGAAATGAACGGAATTGTAGTTACGAGTGAGTGACTGTTAGTAGTACGTGTTTCTGAAGCCACACAGAGTCATCCCGGTGCTTCCCAGGAGCCATAGCGGCTAGCGGCTAGCGGCTAAAGTGGATTGCTGACTGGCGCCATGTTTTTTGACCTTTCCGTGGACCGAATGGTTAGCTGTGGGATCCCAGAAGGCTGAGCTGGTTCGGGACCTGTGAGCTGTAACTGTGAGGGACGCTGAACTGTAAGTCCGACTTTTATTACTGTTGCCAACTCCTCAGTAAGGAAAGTCGCTATTAGCGCTCCTGTAACTGGCTGTATGACGCCACCACCCAATTTGCATAATTGGTCATTTGCATGTAGAATAACATCTTTGGAGACAAAAACCCTACATTTGTCACTTTTTGGAAAAGGAAAAATTGGCAAATGACAAAATTGGCACCCTCCAAAAAATCTCTTTTGAGCGGATGTGCGTGACTTTGTCAATTTTGTTACTTTTTGGAAAAGGGGGAAAAAAAGTGTGTGTGTGTGTGTTATTTTAACTGGTATTACTCATTTTAAGAGTACATCTGATTTGTTGGTTTATTTGTCATAATCAGCTTTTAAAGATTGGTTTCATACATGTCATTATGAGAATTGTCTGAGTCTGCTCCTTAAACCGTGTGTGATTTGAACTGAAATGGAAAAAGGACTCTTTGCTAGAGATATCTTTTAATACTGACTCGGTTCATGCACAAATTGCAAAATAAAAACCTTGAATCCTTAAATCATTCTTATATAGCGCTTTTCTACTCTGAGCAATCAAAGTGCTTTATACAACATGTTTACATTCACCCATTTATATGAGCACTTCCATGTGTAACTAAGCTAAGTGCTATAGCTTAACAGTATGTTGCCCAAGGATACCCCAGCTTCTCCAGTTTGTGTGTGGAAGTCTCTTTGGGCAAGGCACTGAGCTCCAAGCTGTCCCCAGTGCATCCAGTGGATGTTATAGATAGAAAGCACTTAAAAGCGTACAGTGGAATAAAGGGCTCCATGAATGTGTGTCTGAAAGTGGCATGGTGCAGAAAGTGCTTTGAGTGTTCATTTAAAGTAGAGAAGCATTATTTAAGCACCAGTCCATTTACCACTTGGCACGTCTGGTTTCATGACTAAATGTCACAGTGACTATGCCCATCTTTTAGAACCAGTCTGTGAATTTCAGATTCCAACTGCACTGACATGAAATGAGCAGCATTCTCATCAGAGGACCAGCTGCAAAAAAACACATGTAGACATGCATATTCCTCACAAAAAGAGCAAACTGTACGTATGAACAAATACAACATAGTCTACAAGCCACACATCTGCCAAAGAAAAATGACAAGTGTGTGGAAGTTAACATATTTTTAAAAGTGATATTAAGGTGTATAATATACGTCTGTCAGTGTGTAACTCGAGTGTTTTCTTATGGTGGATAATTAACCTTAACCTTTTTTTCTTATGGCTGCAACCCTGGTTTTGTTAAGTTGCTCTGAAACAAGTAAAGATCAACTATAAAACATAAATGAGCCAGCTTAGACCTTGATCACATGGCTCTAGTGACCGTGAATGACCCCCTGGCAACTTTGGTCACCTGTGGATTGCTTCAAGTTGCTTGTAGCTTGCATGGAATACATCAACCTGTGTGCAAATATTTGCAGACTAGTTGCTTTTTTCAAGATTCTCAACTGCTCACTGAGTAATTTGCTGACAAGTCTTCCACACAATCTGCTTATTAGCAGTGTGTTAGCAACCAAAGCAATTGCAACAAGGTTTTCAGTATCACTCTTTGCAGCCAGTTTTGCCCTGCAACTGCCAGCAGTTTCCAGCAACCACTTACCAACCAGTCTGGGAATACACATTTTTCCTTATCAACCACTGGTTGCCAGGGCATCACCAACCATGCTCTAGGCATTTAAGATCACAGTTCTTCATTATCCCATGTAATTGTAAACTGAATATTTGGGTTTGGGACTGTTCAGCTGTAAAATAAAACTTCACTTCCACTTTAGGAAATCAGGTAATTGACCCTTTTCAGTGCTTTCTAACATTTTAGAGCCTTGGTGATTAACTGATTTGCAACAATTGCAGCCTCAGACGCAGCAATGCTGCACAATTTCTCCACACCTTAGTGAACCTATTATATTTTCTGTGACATTTGCAGAGGTGCACTATACAAAAGTGGATGACATTGTCACAAAGTATAAAATGTGAACTTTTCTGACTCGGGAACTCCTTCAGATGGCATTAAAAACGATAAAGCAGCGTATGAGCCTATATGAGCAAAAGTGAATCAAGCACTGTGATAAAGGACCTGAAGAAACCCATAGACGGCACAAAAATAACTGATTCTGTCAGAATCACACAGAGAAGTATTTTAAAAAGACATGGGGAAAAAATATTCATCAAATAATTTTAATTATGCTTTGGTTGTGGCTTTTATGTAGGGCTGGTGTCTTCACAAACCAATCATGACAGATATTATGTATTCCTGTTATTGGACTTTAAATGCACTAAAATTCTGAATTATTCCACTGCAGTTACTCATGATGTTTTATTTTCCAATGATACCAATCTTTTTTCATCATTGACTTAAAGTACATTCATCCATGGAAATTGCCTTTTAAACAGACTCTTTCAGCATCACTCTGTGGAAGTACAGATGTGGTTTTTTGAATGGTGTTAACAAATTCATCATTCAGACCCCTGCTTTTGATTTATGTTAAAAACCTCAAACTATGGTTAGTGGACATTAAAAGAAAATTGGTTGAACTAAGTTTGTACAGATCCAAACTGTGTATTAAGAACTTTACTCAGATGAAATATTTGTTCAGCTGGTCTTGATACAGAATGGAAAGCCTCTAAGTGCTCACTTAGAGGTTATGAAATTTCATGTTCCAGACCAGGCAGACTGAAAGAAAATCCCAAACAAAATTAATTTACCAGCCCTTCATGCAAAAAAGATTCTGCATACATTGACTAAAGTGCAGGATTAGCTGCAGTCAAGACACAAGTGAATATGGAGAAATTATACTTGGAAAACCACAAATGGACAACTGCTTTCTAAAGGTTCGTCCACCTCCTACATTCACTCCACTCTCCACCCCTGCCTGACAAACATACTTTCGTGCACTGAATCTCTTCTCAGTTTGAAGTTTGTGTACACACTACAATCCAGTGTTGCTGAAAATATATATTTTTTCAGTACATATAAATTTTGAATATTTGAAGTGGTCTTAAGAACAGTTTTGATACACCAGTATCAATTGTGTCTTCTTGCTTAATCTCGTGTGCCCAAATCTGAGCCTCATCTCACTCATACAACATACAGAGCAAACGATCACAGTGAGAGACATACATGCTTTTCAGCATTAACATGGCTATTAGATGCCCTACACATCCACATATTGGGAAACAAACTAAACAGGTGACGTCAGTATTGGGGCTGCAACTAACGACTATTTTGATAGTCGATACTCAAAGTCACAATAGAAAAATAAGGAAATAAAAACAGTTATCCAGAACGCTAGAAGACGATATCTAAACAAAAACTCAAACTTGAACATGTTAATGAAGAATTAGAAAAATTTGGAGGCCTTGAGAGGAACTTCCTTTTTAAGGTGTTTTTTAAATCTCACTAAGTACTCATTCCTCACAGCAGCAGCAGAGTATCTGAAACCTACATCTACTCCAGAGTTGTTCCGACTTTGCCTCGGAGTGTTGCGAGTGGATAGAGCTCCATTAAGCCCCCAGCAGCACAGTCTAACAGTTCGTCTGGTGGTAACCAAGCTTGGCATTTTATGTTGCCTCCCCCCTACACACACACACACAATTGAATATTAATCTTTAAAACTGAAAATCTAGTTTTTATAATTCATTATAAATTCTAATTTGGAATAGTTGTTGACAGCCTCTACATAAGAGCAGGACGAGTGTAATTTCTGCGAGGACAGTCGACACGGGCTCATTGCGGAAACATCGAATGCGCTTGATCAGATTTCTGTGGGTAAATCAGAAGGAAAAACATGGAAAACATTTAAATGCTTTAATTTGTTTTACACAGAGTGAAGCAGAGTGGAGAAAGGTTCACCTCCCAACCAGCACAAACATACATCTCATAGACACTCTGTAGCTTTGGTATTCTGTTTTAAGCTCCCAGATTCTTAGTATAATCTCATACTGCCGTGACCTCATATCAATAATTCATTTAGCCTAGAAAAAAATATCATAACTGGCTCATGAGCTCAAAACTTTTAGTTCCAGCGTTAGCACTTCTGGTAAGGCCAATTTTAGCTTTAGATGAGCTGTGTTTCCTTTTGGCATCAGACACGAGTCCTGGTTCTTTTCATGTCCTTTCTCGCCGTTTCTACCAGTTCGGTCTACGGTGTGTTTTCATTGATTTTCTTTTCTCTTATTATTTGTAAGCCCATGTGCATCTAGTTGGAACTGTTTACTGAGTGTGTCTGAAGTGGTGCACTCAAAATAGGAGGCTTTATTCTCATTCAAAGAAATTCAAATTTGAAGAGAACATATGTCAGTTTTTAAGAAAGTATATTCCATTAGTACATACTCTTTGACCCTGCTTGAATAGTCATGACATCCTAACTTTTCCAGCCATCACCGAACAACATCATTACTGCATTGAGTGATTTACTTAGACTTATTGATACTAATCTTGGGTTACTGGGTGGCTGCGCTGCCAGGTTAAAGATGTGAAACATCCATATTTTAAATATTCAGCCACATCCATATTTAAAGCATTGTGTCATGGCTGTAACTTTCTGTTCTAGCAGCTTATTTGGCTGAACAGGAGGTGTTTGTTTCTGTCAATGAACGTGCACAGTAGTAAAGGGATTTAATACCCCAAAGTGGAAGTCTATTGTAATTTTCACCACACGAAACAGACGGGGGGCTGCATGGTGGTTAGGGTTACATGTGGCTCCATCTTTGTGCAATGAGTCACACAAGCTTTCTTGAATGAATTCTTACATAATATTTTAATAACCAAGTATTTTGCGGCAAATTGATTGTAGATTTTTACTTTCTCGCGAGTTTTGTTTGGATTCCAACTCCACGGTCTTGGATTGCAGCTAGCAGTGGTTCTTGTTTTGCTCTGTAGCCTCCATGAAGTTGATGAGCAGCATGTAATGCAGTTCTTCACAGTGATGTGACAACCAGAGACCACAGGAAGTTAATGAAACGGTGATGTCAAGCAAAGGTGGGTGAAATAATCTCTGGCAGCCCAACATAAGCAGGTCCTGAGTTAAACTTTTCTCAATTTCAAGGTGGCAATTTAAGTGGCTACAAACGAGAGAGAAAGGAAACTGTTGATTGACATAAAGTATGACCGGGTGGTAAATGCATTAGAGGGTTACCGTGGCAACGGAAGCCCGGGGAGCCTGGAATGTTCACTAATAACCAACCGTCAGCTAGAGAGCGATGTGTGGCGAGCAAACTGCTACCTGCATGTGCGCTCCGTTAGACTGTCCCCCCGAGCCTAATCTCCAGAGCAGAGCAAGGACGCGTGTCACCAGCAGCATTTCAAGAATGAAGAGTCGGTCTATACAGCTCACTGGAGAGGCAGCTGAATGACATCCTAGAAGTGCCACAACAATGATTTGCTGACCCGGGTGGTAGGACTGTTCAAGTTTGCCTAAAATCATCATGAATTCAGGAAGGAGAGACCATCCGAAGGAACTGAACGTGATTTATTGAAATGCTAAGTTTGAGTAATAAGCTGTTTGGGGATTAGACTCTGATGAAGCTTTAAAGCACAGTGGAGTTACCAACGATGGTAGAAACAGGACAGAACCCCTGGAGTCCAGTGGTGGCAGAGATGAAGCACATGGAGACTTGGACATGGTTTTCTATCTGGCCTGGAGATGATGCAGGTCACACAAACGAGCGTCTGAATGGCAGAAGAGCAGTTAAAGCACACAGGACAGAGGCTGATTGGACCAGAGTGAAGACCAGAATTAAGTTTGCCTGCATGGGAAAGCGGAAGTTATGTAAGAAAAATAGCCTGAACACTCAGAAATGCTCACGCAGCTGAGAGAATATAGATCTTTCTTATTGAACTTAAGTATAAGCTTCATTTATTTTAATCAAGACTGAGAACCATGATTATTTAACACGATTACACACTGAATATAGAAAAATATTGGATTTATTGAAGTTTAAAAAAGGGGGAAAATGGGCCTTTTTAATCAGGTAGACTTTTATGAGCTTTAAATATTTCATGAATTAACTTAATAAATGTTCACCTGGCAGAAGAGTTTGAAATTGTACTTTTAAAGAGGGAAGAAACTGATGGAAAGGAATGTGCAGGGATCAGAGAAGGTTTGAAAATAACAGTCTTCATTACGACTGATGCAGAGTCCACATGTGACAAAGTACAAAAGGGAAGACGATCCTAAAACTACAAGCAAGGAGCAAGAGTTACGCTGGGAAAACATCGGAGCACAAAGTAATGTGTTTACAAAGGGAAAGACAGGAATACACACTGCTCAAAAATATGACGGCAACACTTTGAAAAGACATCAGATTTCAATGGAAAAAAATATCCTGGATATCTCTACTGATATGGGTGATGTGTTAGGAACAAAAGGATGCCATGTCATTTGATGGAAATGAAAATTATCAACCTGCAGACGGCTGAATTCAAAGACATCCTGAAAATCTAAATAAATAAATGATGCAGGAGGCCAGTCCATTTTGCCCAAATTTCATTGTAGGAACTCAAAATCGTACTCGGTAGGTTGATGGACCCCATGATCTTGTATGCATGCCTGACAACATCAGAGCATCCTCCTAAGGAGACACCGGACGGGGGATCCTGGGGGATCTCCTTCCTGATCTGGACCAGGGCATCACTGAGCTCCTGGGCAGTCTGGTGGGTGCAACCTGGTGGAGTTGGATAGACTGAAAGATAATGTCCAAGAGGTGTTCTATTAGATTTAGGTCAGACGAGCGTGAGGACCAGTCAATGGTATCAAATCCTTCTAACTCCAGAAACTGCCTGCATACTGTCACCACACGAGTCATGTACCAGGAGGAACCCAGGACCGGGTCTGACAGTGGGACCAATCATTTTGTATTCTATTCTAGAGGTAATTTTTCAGCTCTGGCAGTGCTCAGAGTGCTCATTTCTATCATCCTTCCACAAAGAAGCAGATGCTGGTCCTGGGTTAATGACCTTCTACGGCTCTGTCCAGCTCTGCTAGAGTAACTGCCCGTCTCCTGGAATCTCCTCCATGCTCTTGAGACTGTGCTGGGAGACACTGGAAAACCAATGGCAACGTTACATTATTGATGTGCCATCCTGGAGGAGTTTGGACTACCTCAGGGTCCAGGTATTACCTCGTGCTACCAGTAGTGACACTGACCCTAGCCAAATGCAAATTACAGAAAAAACAGTCAGGAAAGATGAGGAGGAAAAACATCAGTGGCCTCCGCCTGTAAAAGCATTCCTGTTTGGACACCAGGAAATAAACAAGAATACAAGAATAAACAATAAAATCAAAACAGGAAAATGAGGGTCAAGGAAGAGACCGTGTTAAGGGCAAAGATGGGGGGAAGAAGAGTACGAAACATCATCAATGTACGGGGGTGTTACAGGGATAATGTTACGCACTGTTATCACACAGAATGCGTCCATCACCAACATGTCAGCTTAGGTGATTACATTAATGCCTGCACTCTTCCCATAGATTATTCACCGTTAACACAGCAGCAAACCAAATGAACCAGATGCGATCATTTGCCATCTGGGACAATGAATCATTCCACCTTTCTCCTCTGGTCCAAAACTGATTTCATCAACATTCACAATTTCAAATCCAATACCTTCCGCCATACTCCCCCTTCCTAAGCCCCAGTGAAGAGAAAAGAAAAGAAAAGGTGTGCGTGGAAAATACTATTGCAGTCTTTCTAATGGCCAGCAGGGGGAAACTACTTTTACAGTCAAAAGGTTTAGCTTGAAAAGGTGTATGACCTCATTTCAAGTCTTATTCAATAAAACATTGAAATCAGATTAAATAAAACATTAGCTGCTCGTCTATTTAATCAAATAGATGCCATGCTAGGGTATGTTTTAGGGTGTGGCTAAGCTATGATCGATGCCCCTATTGTATTGATGTACAGTGTCGTTCGGCATCACTGAGTCTCTTCTCATCTGGTTTATCTTCATAGAAACAAGTGGTGTACAATGAAGTTGGTCCAGGATGATCTTATGCTCTACACTTTACGGTCTGTGAGCCAGGATATTTGCAGTTGGTTATGATTGTGTAGGCGAATAAATTATACAAATATAATACAAGCCTACAACAAAACATAACCTGAAACAGTGAATGTCGGCATCTGACAGACGGACGCTTCAAAATCCTAAATACTTGAGCCTGAATTGATCATCATATTCAGCTATTTCCACAACAGCAAATTATGGTAAGACCTCAAGACATTTTTCCTCCTCCCCACTGCCAAAATCTCAAAATAAGCTGACAGGTTACCAGATTTTTTTCCCTCTTCTCTCCAAGTACAGGAGATGCTCCTTGTGAATCGTTTTTTCCGTTGTTTACAAGCTCCGGTTTGCTAGTAATTGGGCTGAGTGTATGTATAAGAACTAAACTGAAAAATGCAGCAAAAAGCCGTTTCTGCAGAGCTGAATAAAACACACATTAGGTGTGTGTTTGTTTGTGAGACTCGGTGGTCTTCTGTTTTTCCCCGACATGTCCTCGCTGAGACAGTAAAAGCAGCAGATCTCATTATAAACAGGAAGAGTTTCAGATTTAAGCCATTATAGCTGAGGATTACAGTGAGGGTTTCGGTTCAGGACCGAATTTGAGAGTTTTCAGTGGCAAGAAATGTCTCATAGATGCAGTGATGCAGCATCCTTATTCCTGCTTCTGTACGTGTGTGTGTGTGTGTGTGTGTCCCACAGGGAGAAGAAATCTGCCGGACATAGACAACTGGGCATGACAAGCTCCCACAGTGACACACACACACACACACACAAATGCACTGTTTCTGCCAACTTGTTCACTTGGCCTTATCTGCTGTGGAGACTAAATGCCATCTCCATCTCTCTGGCACACACACACACACACACACACACACACACACACACACACACACACACACACACACACACACACACACACACAGTTTCTCTCCCACACAAACCCCCCC
>VOQJ01035801.1:0-13776 GCA_015052665.1 Apistogramma diplotaenia | reverse complement strand
AGTGACTCATGACATCACGATGCGTTATAGAGTCTAACTGCTGTTGGAATGAAGGACCTGCGAAAGCGCTCCTTCCTGCAGCGAGGATGTATTAGTCTCTGACTGAAGGAGCTGCTCAGCACACCCACGGTCTCATGCAGAGGGTGTAACATGGTGGTCTTGCTGAGTGGCGGGGTCTTCTCGGGAAGCCGATGGATTCTTTTATTGTCTCTCTGTATCTGTCATGTTCAGCACCACTGAAAGGATTGCAACATGCGTTTGCAGTCTTGTAGATCTCAGTGCTGAAAACTTTGCATCACACACTTTTGCAAAGTCATGGATGCAGTCTGAAATGTGTCATAGCTGCCAGTCTTTCAATGGGTCTTTTTAGAACCCCACAAGCTTCTCACTGCTTAACATGGAGTTCTAACACATGCAGCACGACGCAACCACATTACCACTTGTCAA
Source organism: Apistogramma diplotaenia (assembly GCA_015052665.1). NCBI lineage: Eukaryota > Metazoa > Chordata > Actinopteri > Cichliformes > Cichlidae > Apistogramma > Apistogramma diplotaenia. The sequence goes on along the minus strand of VOQJ01035801.1, from coordinate 13,329 downwards.
TCTTTGAGAAGTGTGTGCAGTTTTTTTCTCCACTTCAGAGAGTACTTGCCCCACATCCGTATATGGATCTCTTGAGGAATATGGATCTGGGATCTGGCAAAAACACACCTTTGCCAGCTCCTTTGAGGATTTTGTAAAAGAACTTTCAGAAATTGAATTGTAGCTCTCCTCTTGCACTTGATTTAGATATGCATGCATTTTTCACGTATTCGATAAATGACACGAGAGTGGGCACATACTTAATAAATGGAAAAGAACTTTAAAATACAAATCACTGAATAAATATAACCATTTAAATTACATCATATTTCAAGATATCGTAAATGTAGTTTTGACTAGTGCAAATTAAATTCCAGATATCTTGAAAGCAAATAATGACTAGACAAAAGTAAGTTAGAGATATCTTATAGTGTAATTCTGACTAGTCAAAATACCTTTTAAGATATCTCCAAATGAATTACAGATATCTTAAATGAACATTCTGACTTGTCACAATGACGTTTGAGATATCTTAAATTACATAGCATTTTGCCGGAAAGTTTAAACGGCATTTAGCATCACCTGCTTTTGCTAGTCAGTGGTCCGTGACTTCAGGTTAGAGTCCAGATCGCATTCTCGTATTTTTAACATGATTTGTACCGCTCCACACTGAAGAGCTCTTTCTATATTGTGGCATTTTCTTACGTTTTTTGTCCAATTTTGTGCAATTTTGCAGCCACACGAAGTTCTACACTACAGGCACTTGTTTGGACACCTCAATACAGCACAAGTCCGAATGCATTTTTAGATATCTAAAATGTAATTTCGGATAGTCAAATCGTCAGATTTTATGTTAATAAGAGGTACACCTGTTTACCAGCACTGTCAGTTTGTTTTGGCTTTCTGAGGGCTGCATTACAATGCCAGATTAATAGGTTCATGATCTATTTCAAGCTTTGTCTGTTTAGAGTTTTTTGTAATGTGAAATTGTCTTTCTTTCTTTTCTTTATTTTTTTAAAAATCTGGCTATCACCTTTTATCTGCCTATGGCTCATTCTCTCTCACCACTTTAATGCAGCTGCATCTTGTGGTTGCAAACCAGAAAAAAATGAGCTAAATTATTTCAAACCACCAGATCATCATTTCCTGTTAAAGAGATTTTCATTCTTTCACTTCATTAAAACACACTTCAAAACTAGAAATGACAACTTCAGATTCAATCTTGAAACTTTGATAGCCTCAGGTTTCTACTCAGGACCGAACTGAACAACACACAAAAACATCATGGATGACGTGTACGTGAATGTAAGCGACCTACCAGGTAATCGTAGAATACAGAAAATGGATGCAAAACCCTCACAAAATATTTGTACCAATTATGAAGATATACACATTCTGGAGCCAAACAGGATTGGACCTGCATCTCAGTTCACAGGTGATACACACACAGACAGGTTTATAGGTCATAATTTGATGCTCATACGATCTTGCACACAATTTATGTAAAGAAAAAAAATTGACTGTTTCATCTTTGCATGAATTAAATGTTAACTTTACAGTTTGACAAACTAGAATACAGTAGACTGAAATATTGAAATCAAATATTTCATTTTATTGTGTAAGCATTGTTTTTAATTTAGATGCATCACAAATATTGACTTCTATTTCCAGGTACTAAATTTGTGAAGAAGAGTTCCTGCAGAGCTGTTGTGATTCTTCTGGGTCTAGTGTGTCTTCTTCTCCTGATCGGACTCATAACTCTGGTTTTTCTTTGTGAGTGCAGAAATTAATATAATCCTCAACAGGTGATGTAGCTTTTTAACAGGGTTTGCCTGTTTGCTTTTCATGTGCCCAACACAGCCAACCGAGACAAATCTCAGCAGGAAATGGAGACCATGATGTTCCAGAAGCTTAACGAAAACCTGACCAGAGAAAGGAAAGAGCTAGAGACCAGTTACAGCATCCTGAAAGGAGAACGAGACCAGTTACAGAAAAGCTACAGCAGTATGGTTGAAGACAGAGGCCAGCTCCAAAAAAGAATTGAAGACATGACTAAAAACAGCGATGATCTTCAGAGAAAGTCTGTAGGTAATTATTTCTTAATTGTTGATGGTCACTTTATCTCTCACATTTGTTCCCATGTTCTGATTTTATTGGGATGTAACAATAAGGCACAGATTGTTTGCAAACTGCTCTTATTTAATCTATATTTACAAAATCAAGCTGTTTAATATCATATTTTGATATAAGGTGGACATGTTGATTGGGTTGTTTTCTCAGAACATTCATAATCCCGGAGAAGACCTGTCTGTCTGTTAAAGTAGTGTTCACTGTCCCCAAAGACACGCTCAGTAAACCTTAGCTTTAAATTTGACTCAAAAAAGTTTGAATTGAGCATTTTTTAATAGAAATCTGGGCAGTGTCAGTCAGTCATGATAGATATATACAATATATGTCAAATCTCCCAGTTAAAATCACAGCCAGAAGAGCTGATATAATGTTGCAGTATCACACTTTAAGCCACTCAATCCAGCTGACTTCTTGGGTTAGTGTGAAGTAATTCATGTCTTTCCTGTTTTTCATTTCTCTATTTTGTTGCTAAAAAGAGTAAGACAATCAAATGCAGAAGTGACTCCACCACCAACACCTGTTATGCTAGACATGACTAAAGCAGCATCAAGCCACCTAATGGCCTGGTCCGGCCCGCTGGATGATGGAATCCCTGTTTTTGTCACCACTATAGAATTTATTTTTTATGTTGGCTTCACAGTAAAACTAAATTTTAAGAAGGCCATTTTCTGTTTCCTGATTTCTATAATTACAGGACAGTCTGGACAAAGAACTACCAGAACTTTTTCTGTAGCTTTACACATTTCTTCCAATTTAAGCTCAAACAGTACTGCTTACAGATGACTCTGTCATATAAAACATCACATACAGCTTTTTCTTGTATTCAATGTGCAGTTGAACTTGTGTACAGACAGAAAGGAGGTTCCTCTGGTCTGGCCCACTGAAGACTACAGTGAGCTGCATGTGGCCCACAGTACAAAATGAGTTTGACACCCCTGGTTTAGAGCCTGGCGACAGCGACAAAAATAGCACATTTTTCTATTTTGTCTCATCGCCTGGTCGCATGTGCACATCTACCTGTACAAGCTCGAAATTTCACATGAACGAATGTCGTCGGTCGCTTAGCTGAAGGAGGGCAAGCGACTGTCGCCTCATCACACGAGCTCCATAGGAAATGAATGGAGAGAGAGCAACATTGCTCCCAGTTTGTCGGCATGAGTGAACTGCAGAGATATGAAAAGGTCAATTAACTCCCCCCGCAATAAACAAAACAAAAAACCAATTAACTCCACCTGCAGCCATTCCTATTTTTTTTTCTTAAACAGGTTCAAGAATGGGTGTACTTCAGTGGCAGTTTATATTACATTTCTTCTAGCATGAAATCCTGGCAAGAAAGTAGAAATGATTGTCTACAGAGAGGTGCAGACCTGGTGATTATCAACAGCAAAGAAGAACAGGTGTGTTTCTATTTGTGGTTAGTGTCTATATGTGTTGTAGATGGATGCTAATGGATGTATGTTTTTCTCTCTCAACAAGGAATTCACAAGACATTTCAAAAAGCTGATGTGGATTGGATTGACTGACAGAGAGCAAGAGGGGACATGGAAATGGGTGGATGGGTCTCTACTTGATACAAGGTTCACATAACTTAACATTTTTTCTTACTTTGCTGCACTGAAAGATGAGTGAGGCACAGTTCAGGGGAAAAAGTATGCCCTCTTTAAATTCTAAGCAGCCTAAAGCAGCAAAGGTAAGAATAAAGGACCCAGAGATAAATCATGCTCAACAAAATGAACTATGAACTCATAAAAGTTCAAAGCCCTGGGTCCAAGACTCACTGACCAATGAGACGGTGTAAAATGTTCTGTTGTTTTCAACTGTGTTTTTATTTAAGTACAATTTTAAGATAAGCAAAGGTCTCAAAGATGATTTTGTATTTCTTTTGTGTTTCAGCTACTGGGATTCTCATGAACCAAACGGTGTTCCAGGAAGAGATGAAGACTGTGTAGAAATAAAGAAATATTTGTTTGTAAACACCTGGAATGATGAATCATGTGACCTTCAGAGATTCTGGATCTGTGAGAAGAAACTGATTCAATAAATTACTATCTAAACTCATCTATGAAAAACAAGATGGTAGTTGCCAAATGGTTCACCAAGAAGGTTAATGTGAAGCACTTGTCATTAACATTCATTACATAAAGATACATTCAACTTAGGTCATTGAATTCAGTGGAATATAATGATTGATATGTATGATCTATATCACTGACCCTGTCACATCACTGTAATCTACAGTAAGGGATAATGGAGTGATAAGCATGATAGTAATGCTTTCACACAGGTTCATTTGATCTTCTTCTTATTTGCTTGTATTTTATTATGTGTGACGATGAATGCTAAATAAACATCTCTATACGGTATATCACATATAACTGAGATGTAGTATATTTCCCTTCATACTCTGCTGGAGTTTTAATCAGAGAAAATCTGAAGCTTCTGAATATTTCACAAACTTTCACAACTACTTTCAAGCTGAAGAAATAAAAACCCTTTTCTTTGATATGTCATTTACTTTTACTCCACTTTGATTCATCTTTGTATTCTAAGCTTGTAAAAGCCTCATGTCATTCATAATAAACTTTCTGAAACAAGAAAGACACATGAGGAAGAAAGTGCTTTGCCATCCAAGCAGCCTACAAAGGAAGAACCAGATCACAGGCAAAGCCTGGTTGGTCATAAAGGTTGGTCATAATCACTCAGTCCATTAACCAATCAGGCAATCAAATCAAGTTCCAGCTAATCTTTTATATAATCACATTTCATGGTGGTCCTTCACATCTGATAACAAGAGGTAACAAAAACACATACAGACACACATACACATAAAAAGCTGTACATAAACACACTGCTTCACTGGACTAGTTGCAGCTTGTTAGTCTGTGGTTGGACCCCCTTTTACCATTAAGAGCTGCCTCGATTATTGATGGCATATATTCAAAAAGGTGCTGGAGATTTAGGTCCATATTGACGTGATAGCATCACAGAGCTACACATCCATTATGTGACTTTTCTGTTTGAAGATGCAGTAATTCAACAATAATGGAAGTTTCATTTCTCAACACACTTTTTAAGTTCCCTAGAACAGCTCATGCATGGAGCATAAGACTGCACTTCAACCAACCTTCAATTCAGTCTGTCAAAATGAAGTTTTTGCACTAGAGAATAACTTATTGCCACCAAAATAATAAAATCATTTGACATCAAACAATCCAGGATGGTTAGAGGAATGATGTTCTGCAATGCTCACACAGTGCAGTCAAACACAGTAAGTTAAAGACATTTTCAATGCACAATTAAAAGCAAAAGTAAAACATCATATACTTTTCACAGAGCTGCACTACTCCAAATTCATTAGCTGTTGTTGGCCTTCGTCTATAAAAAATATCTCAGGTTTCAAACCTGTGAACTACAGTTTGTGGCAGTCATGAATAACGTTGCCTTATCAAACAAATCTGAGAAATTTAGACAGGAATGGTAAACTTTTAATAGTCTAATATTCCACACAATCATGCATGTGCCCCAAGTGCTTTAAAATTAAACCACAAAATTCTCTTCAAATGATCACAAGGTGTTAATATCTGCTTAAAAATAATCACTTATTTCTAGCAGATTTCACTGAGGCCTTGAGCAATGTGGATTCTGCAGTTAAGCACCAACCCCTGTATGCACGTTCACATAGTTCTCTCCTTTCAGTGGGTCAAATTTTTCTCTATTTGAATTCCTTCTCTGATGCAGTGGTCGATCTTTCTAGCACAGATTAACTTGGGTTCTGTAGCCCCCTGCTGGAGAGGAGAAGAACCAATTTCTTATCTTATCACCCCCCCCCTTTTTTTAAAATAACAATACTTTTAATCCACTGCTTGTTTTATGTTTTTGTTTTTATATAGGACTTGTAAGTACATTGTACATTATAGAATTGAACCAGCTGTGGTCTCTGTTGTTGTAGGTGGAGACAGTTGTGGGGAGTAATTATGGTGTCCTCCCTGCCTGCTACGCTGTGCGCCTGAGCAGCAGAGGTCACTTGAAACTGCACACAGCCGACAGTTGTGGAACAATTGCAGCTGAAACATATGTATGTTGTGGTTTTTTTAAATGTTTTTTATACTCCCAACATTAAATACCCTGCTGATGAGTTTTAGTTTAACTCATTGGCTGTTTAAGTTCAGCATTTTAATTAAAACATAAATAATTTGTATGTATGGTTTTGCTATATTTGTGTTGGATTCTCAAAACTCTCTGTAAACTAAATGCACATGTATGGCTCTTACTTCGTCCCACCAGCAGTGTGTAGGGTTATTGTCTGCTTAGTAATTGTTGTTTTTTTAAACATACTGTAACCTGGAAAACGGCTAACAAATAGAGCCAAATATATAACCTCTTTATTATCACCTGCTCCTGGACTTTGTGTGATGGTGGATGTGTAAGATAAAAATCTGTGCTCGGCAAAAACAATTTCAGGAGGGTTTTGTCACTTTCAGTAAGGTTTAATCTTAATTGTTTCGCATGTATTTTAGATATACAGTAGATTCAATTGCGTACTGTGTCGGCGCTGCTCTCATTTATGTGCTCACCTGCAAATGAATGTTGGACATTTAGAAACATATCAGCAGAAAATTGATGCATCCTGTTGTAGACGGTTTTACAGCTCAGTATCACTCCGTGACCAACATGTCGTTTACCTACTGTGGGAAGGTTATCTGTCTTTCTGTATCTCTGTCAGTATGTAAGAGTAGAGCCTAAAATAATACATGGTGTGCTGCTAAGCAGTGCATGAAAAGCATTTTGCTTAGTAGGTATGCAACTCAGAACAGAAGGCGACAATAAGCACCACAGGCATATAGAGAACTAGCAAACCACGACTGAGTGAAGAGTTGACTGCAGGGAGACCATCAGATCATCACAGCAAGAAGAAAATGGATGTTAAAGCTTCAAAATACTGTTTATGCAAATGTATACGAGATCCAGACTTCTCAGTCAAACATGCCGGGACCTGCTCCCTTAGGTACGGAAACTAACCTGACATAACTAACATACTTCCTTTTCATACATTTTCTAAAAACACTTTTTATAAAAGGGGGGAAAGTGCTGGGCTCTTGCACTTTTACCTTCTTTTGTATTCTGTCAAATTTTGATAGAAACCCAAAAATAATGAGAAAAGTTAAAGGAATGTGTAAAATTCTTTCTTAATAAACGGAAATAAAATGTACACAAACCTGGGGTACTGATCATGTTAACTCCCCATGGGGTGTTGCCCTGGCTACCCCATTGAACATTACACCTTTGACTACCTGTACATATTGTGGAACAGTAAGAGTCAGCAGTCAATGAGTTAGGTTAAACATAATTCATCTGATTTCACATTGAGAACCAAAAAGATAAATAACGATTTCTCCCTTCAGCTGTAACAAAGACTTCCTGCAGATGCACTGCAGTGTTTCTGGTTCTGCTCTGTCTTTTCCTCCTCATTGGTCTCTTAACTGTGGTTTTCCTATGCGAGTACTTACACAACATGCTGATAAAATACTCAGCAGGTGATACAAGTTAGCAATGCTTGTTGTTTATGTGTCAACAGGCAAAGCTGACCTGGCCCTGGAGCTAACTCATTGCAAAGAACTACAGTTAAAAAACAGCTATAATGATCCGGCTGAAGTAGAGCACCAGCTGCAAAACCCCCCAACTTGAGATCAAAAAGAGCAACAAGCTTCTGAGTAAGTTTATATTTCTTTGCTCTTGTTGAGCTAACTTCATCCCTCAAAGTCATACGGGTAAATCGTTTTCTGGGTTTGGCCATCAGCAGAAGGGACAGATGATGCTGCTGACTATCCTGCAGTAGGGTCACTTAACAATAAAAAGTCACTGTGTAGGTTGTGACATTTAAACAATCAATTGATACTAAGGAGACCAAGGTGTGCCAAAGCAGAGTGGAGCCAATGCTTTAATGTTGTTTATGCCAGATGTCACAGCAGGCTCTTCAGACCGCCAGTCTTCTATTGACCAATTTTGATGAGGCTGTGTGAACTGTAGCATCAGTCTGCTGCCCGTCTCCTTAAAGTTTCACCATGTCGTGAGTACCAAGAGGTTCTTCTGCAAACTGTGGTTGGTTGTTATTTGAGTGTCTTCTTATCAGCTCAAAGCAGCTTAGCCATTCTCCTCTGACAAGGCATTTTCACCCAGAGAACTGCAGCTAATTGGACACTTCCTCTTTTTTGAACCATTCTCTGTAAACCCAAGAGATGACTGTGTGGGGAAAATCCCAGTAGATCCGTTTCTGAAATAGTCAGACTTTGAGACTTTGAGAACTGCTGGTCTAACTAACCTTTGACTTACATTTGCATTGACAACAACCAACATGACAAAATAATTAACCTAAATTAAATATAATGGAAGATAACATTTTCAAGAAAATGGTCCTCTTTTTTTTTTTCCATTTTATCCTTTCAGTTCCTGGTACGATCCACAGTCTGACAATAGAGGAAAACAAACATAAGAGAGGACTGTGCCAAACTACTGGGTTACAACAACTCTTTACGGACATGAAACAACATATCTTGCTTAAAAATATTCACTGTATTTGTGAAACTATTTAAGATGAGAAAAATTAAATCATGAATATTTTTGAGCCACTGCAGGGAACCTTTTACCATGCTAATGTGATAATTTGAGATGCTTAGATACTGTGTAAATCTGTGATGCACTAATGATCTTGGATGGATGATTTTCCTTTCAGTCAGCCTGTTTTTCTTGGTGTTGCAGACTGTTGACACTAAAAGACAAAAAACTAGATGTGCAGAGTGCAGCCATTCAAGAGGGGCTCAGAGTAGAGCCGCTGCTCCTCCACATCAAAAGGAGCCAGTTGAGGTGGTTCGGGCATCTGTTTTTTTGGTGTTTTGCTACTGTATATTTCTATCTTATTTTACTCGGGGTCCATTTTCACAGCCTCAGGGTTTGTGGGTGTTTTGGAACTGTGTTTATTATATTCATTTTTATATCTGTTTGGTTTTAGTGTTGTTCTACTGCTTCAGGTTTTGAGCTTTGTTATGATTAGTTTAGGCTTAATTTTCATTCCAGTCTTAAAAGCTTTAGCTATTATAACTAGTCTATTGTTGTGTAAGTTCTGAGTTTCACTCTTTGTTTTGAAATTATTTCTCAAGCTGTCTTAATTTCCCTTTTTCTCTTCTGTCTGCTGGTGTCTGTTCCTCTGCGTTTGTTTTCATGTCAGTGCAGAATCTTCTTGTTTCTTTTTCTTTTGTTGTTTTGGGGTTTTTTTGTGTCTTTGTCCTGTTTTGCTTGGAGAGTTAGTCCCCGCTATCTCTTGTACAAGTTTTACTTCCTGTCTGTACTCCTTTGATTGCCTGAACGTTTTCACCTCTCACTTACTTTCACTTGTGTTATTTCTCATCTGTCTGTCCTTCCCAATTCTGATTTAGTAATTTTTGTACTTTTTGTTCCAGCTTGAATAAAATCTTTTTGTCTTGCATTTGGGTCAACTCTCTTTTACAGTATTTTTAGACAATATCGATACCCTGTTTTTTAATAAGCCTTCACAATCAACAGTGAAATCTTTGCTCAGCAATCCTGCTCTCCATTGCACATAAAATCTCTCTAAAATGTTTTTGACAATCAAAAAATATATTACATCCATAGTTCAGCATGAAGTGTCAACTGACTCATTAATAAATCAACTAAATGTTTCAGTAGCATTAAACATTATATTTGTTTAGCTCTCTGCATGTTTAATTTTTAAACTAACTAAAACTGTCAGATGAATATACACTGGAGATCAAAATTAGAAAACTTTTTTTTAACACTTTTTTCAGAAATAATATAATCTACATTGGTCACCATTTGAAGGATTTTGTGTAAGGGGTACACGACTAGAATGGTGTTTTACAAAATAAGCAAAGTATATCAATGCAAAACCTTTACTCTGCAAAAACGCGATGATCATAATTAGAGAACAGCAATGACTGCAGCACAGTGGTTAGGATACAACAGTCAGTAATCAGCAGGAAGTGTACAGGCTTTTGTTTTGAATGACTTCAGCCCAACATCACTAGTCTCACACTGCTTTGGTATGATTTTGGTCCACTCTTCTTCCAGTCTCTTCCACAGTTCTGTGACTGTTATGGGTTTCTTGGCCATAACTTTGTCACCAAGGATTTTTCAGAAGTTTTCTGTTGGGTTTCGATGAGGACTCCGGGCTGGCTATTTCATTGGTTCAAATTTTTCATTTTCAAGGAACTGTTTTATCTGATTTGCTGAGTGACAGGGGCATTGTCTTGCATAAAAATTGCTGGCTGATTGAGTGATGAACGCAAGGAAGGAACCAACGTGTTGTTGAAGAAGGTTCTGATACACATTTGCATTCACTCTTCCATGTAGTTGAATGAGAGGTCCAACTCCTGCTGCCGAAAACATTCCGCAAACCATGACATGTCGTCCTCAACTTTTACTGACTTCTTTACACACATACATAATGTTTCCTATCAGAAACCAAATATATTAAACTTGCTTTCATCAGTAAAATGAACTCTGGACCACTAAATGTTGAGACACTGTATGTTGAGACAGACCCTTACCCTGTTCAGTGTTGAACTAGCGAGCAGCTGCAGCATTGAACCGATTGCCCATGGAGATTCTCTGCATTATCCTGTTCTCTTTTGCATTTGTCTTTCATGGTTGACAGGGCTTCTTGGGGGACTTGAATGAGTTTGTGATGTTGTAAAGATTCAATATTCTAGAATAAGAATAGAAGAACGGAGTAAAGATTGAATATTCTAGAATAAGAATAGAAGAACGGAGTAAAGATTGAATATTCTAGAATAAGAATAGAAGAACAGACTTGGAATGACCATCTTCTTTTGCTATGGCTGATAGGGTCACCCTTTTGGCCTTCATCTGGACAACCTGCTGCCAGAAGGTTTCAGTCACATTGGAATGGCTCAAGATTTTTGCAAAGTGAGTGAAAACTGACACCAGGTGCCAGATTGTCACCAATAACCTATCCATCCAATCATACATACATACATACATACATACATACTGTATGAAATAAGCTTAAAATACTGCTATTTCACTCCTGTTAGGTTGATTCATTAGATGCAGTGGCATGAAAAAGCAATAATTATTTAAACAAAATTGGGCAGGTGCATAGGTTTGGGCACCCCAACAGAAAAATTACATACATTTTTAGTAGATCCTCCTTTTGCAGAAATAACAGCCTCTAAACGCTTCCTATAGCTTTCAATGAGAGTCTGGATTCTGGCTGAAAGTATTTTGGACCCTTCTTTACAAAACATCTCCAGTTCAGTCAGGAGCTAACATTCACACGCATTCACACTCCAACGCTTGCGTCAGAGAGCAACTTGGGATTCAGTATCTTGCCCAAGGATACTTTGGCATGCAGCCCGGAGCAGCCAGGAATCGAACTGCCAACCTTCCGATTGGTAGGTGACCTGCTCTACCTCCTGAGCTACAGCCACCCCAACAATCTATATTATTCGGTCATCTGAGAGTTGTTTTGAGGCTCCCATGTTGCCACTCTTCAGAGAAGATGCAAGAGGAGGATCACTTGTAACTGGCCACCTTAACCCTTTCTCATAATTGGATTCACCTGTGTATTTAGGTCAAGGGTCAATGAGCTTACAAACAAATTCTGTGTTCCAATAATTCATGCTAAAGGTATTCAAATTAATACAACGACAAGGGTGCCCAAACTTATACACCTGCCTAATTTAGTTTAAATTATTGCACACTTTCTGTAAATACTATAAACTTCATTTCACTTCTCAAATATCACTGTGTTCATCTGCTATATGATATATTTAACAGATAGTGCTGATCTGAACAACCAGTGATTTATGAAGGAAAATCATGAAAAACTATCGGGGTGCCCAAACTTTTTCATACCACTGTAAAATATTTAAGTTAATATGCTTAAATAAAGTCTTCTCTCTGAAAATCTTAAGTACTTATATTGTTGTTAGTTTAATGAGTGATGCTGTTTGTTTTTTTCGTTGGTTTATCAAAGAGGCGAAATGCATTGTAGAATGCTTTACAATGTAATCTTATGTAACCATTAAACTATCTTTTAATGAGATCACACGGGCAATATTTTATTATTTGGTGAACTCTACAAAGAAGCTCAGTGTGAGGAGAAAATGTGTGATAGTCAAACAAGTCGTCAGTTCAATAATAAACGTAACTATACGAACTTAAAATGGAGCACAACGCTTGTGCAGATAAAACACTGTGGGTAAAGTGAAATTATTACATCAACCTGTGAAACTGAAGCACATTAATATGCACACACAATTTATAATAAAAGATCAAATGTGTTATTACCTGCTTTATGTTCCTTCCACCTGCTGGTCTCTTGTTTATATATTCATTTATAATTCGCTTCATCACTCTGACTGAGTCGTTTTCAGGGTCGTCTAATTATTGACCTGTGTGTCCTCTGTATTTCTTCAGCAATGATGGATGAGGAAACCAATGTAGACAGGGTAAAAATAGGGGAAGAAAACTGAGTGATTGAGAATCTAAGCCTTACAACATTGTGTTGTGGAGGTAAATACAACTTGAAACCTTTTGTATGTACTATTTCTTTATCTTCCTTAAACCTTTTCATTCATAGTCATTGTCATGTCCAAAGACAGTTGGGCACAAAGAGGGACTGCAGAACAAATTTTTAACCCACCTCAACTATGTGTCACCATTGGAGTTTCACAATTTTCAGTCTGTTACATATACGCTTCCACTTCCACATAAAGCAACAGCCACAGTGCCTTGCGAAAGTATTCAGCACCCTTGAACTTTTCATCCTTTTGCCACATTTCAGGCTTCAAACAAAAATATAAAGTTTAAATTTTTTGTGAAGAATCAACAGCAAGTGGGACACAATCATGAAGTGGAATGAAATTTATTGGATTTTTAAAACTTTTTTAACAAATAAACTGAAAAGTGGGCGTGCAATATTCATTAATTCTTTCTAGCGCCACCTTTTGCTGCAATTACAGCTGCAAGTTGCTTGGAGTGTGCCTCTATCAATTTTGCACATCTGAAATTCTTGCCCACTCTTCCTTGCAAAACAGCTCGAGCTCAGTGAGGTTGGATGGAGAGCGTTTGTGAACAGTAGTCTTCAGCTCTTTACACAGATTCTTGATTGGATTCAGGTCTGGACTTTTACTTGGCCATTCTAACACCTGGATATGTTTA
>VOQJ01035789.1:0-10035 GCA_015052665.1 Apistogramma diplotaenia | reverse complement strand
TAAATAAGAAGCATCTTCAGGCGACTGTTGTGATTTGTTGCTGTATAAATAAAATTTAACTGAATCTTCAGGACAAGACAGGTAAGTCCTGATCAGGGCCCAGCATCAACCCAACCCCCCCATCAGATCGCAGCCCAAATTCACCAAAACAATCAGACGTGTGAACATGTGAGGGATGGACTGAACCTCCAACAGCGCTCACTCATCTCCAGCACTGAGATCCTCCTCTGCTGGGACGCAGCGTTTGATGTACCTGAAGCAAGCAAAGGCTCAGGAACAGAAACTTTATTCAGCCAACAGGCTTCATCAGAAGAAGAGCGTTTTCAGATCAACGAGCACAGCCAGTCAAACTGCCGATGAGCCTTCAAACTCATCAGGAACTTCTGTGCAGCAGCGCCGAGCTGGTTTGAAGGTGCCACAGGTGTTGCAACCACATGTGAGAGGATTTTGTGGTTTCATCGTGAGAGTGAGTCGTTACGGCAGAAAGCCCACAGCACTGCTGTTCCTGTTCACGTGTTTACAGGAAGCTGCTGTGACCTGACACGCTGTCAGCTTCTAACTCTTCGCCTGATTGGTCTGAGAGTGTGGCCAAAATATAAAGTACAGCAAAAGGGCTCTGACGTGCACTTTGACCTCCTACGTCTTCTCCTAACCACCCAGCGGCTAGTTTGTTTCTGCAGTTCTGCCTGTGTGAGGACCAGAGTCAGATATGCTGAATTATTTCTCTGCACTGCCGACAGTGAATCTTCACTGCGATGGTGTTCGAGCCGAGACAGGAAGTGAGAATATAAATCCACATTAAGAGCGCCTCACTGTTGATATATTTAAACAATGTGAAGTCCAAGCAGTGATGTCACCAGACGCGCTCGGCGCTGCTGCGTTAAACACGAACATCGATTTCACATATTTGTTCAAACTGTTCCAGGCTTCTGGGCGATAACGGTGGAGCAGGTTAAAAATCCTGCTCGTGCTACAAGGAAAGAAAACCAGTCACTGCATAATGTGACACTGTGCAGGCAGCTGTTTGCAGTTCTGTTACTTTCAATTAACAAAAGCAGCGTCCTGCTTAAAATAACTCGAGGAACAGCAGGGAAAGTGGAGGAATGGCAAGAATGTGGAAGAAATAATAAAATGATGGGCTGGAGGCCGAAACAATGCTGTAATGATGCTCTCTGGGCTCCACTTAAAGGAATATTACTCTACTTTGATGTTTGCAGTAAAAGAGCAGCTTTTATTTGCTCTGTCGATGTGTGTGTGTGTGTGTGTGTGTGTAGCATTCACTTCATTGTTTAAATCTTCAGGAATAAATAAAATAATACTCTGTCGTTGCCGAGGGCGACGGCAGCCATACAAGCTAAAGCTGCTGATTGTGTTTCAGTCCTTTAACGACTCATTACCAACCGTGTGGACAGGAAGACCGAAGCGTGTTTTCGCTGTGCAGAAGCTGGACGCCACCTCCCCTCTGAGCACAGATCCTGTTTCCACAGCGCGGCTCTGAGCCAGCCACTTGGGTACAGGAAGTGATGTCAGCGTGTGTGCCAGTTAGGGACAAATCTGATATTCCCACAAAGCCATTTCCGAAGATAAACAAACAGAGCCTTTCCCCTGTGTGCGCACACATCCTCACAGTTCCCACTGATTCTTCAGCAGATCTGACTGTTTCTTCAAAAATGAGGACAATTTCACAGGATAACTCACATGAAAGGACAATGGAGCCGCGCAGGGCTGCAGGCCAACCTGACGCATTGTGTAAAATATCTGTGCAATAATGTCATGAAAAACAGAGGTGCATCTTTAAGCCAGGTCCCTGAACAGCAGGACTCAGTGAATCCTGTTGCATCTTCCCTTCACTGCAGGCCTGATTCCCAGGGACCATAATACTCCACCCACTGCTGTTTTCCTAAAGAATCACTGGCTCTGCAGTGTTGACATAAGCACAGCCCACTCACCCCTGAACCGTGAGCCACTACTACAGGAAGTGAGTAAAGCCTTTCATAAGAGTAGTGCGAGTTCACTTGACCGGCCCTCCTACGAGATGGATTTATCTCCGGACTGTAAACTCGGAGGCACGAGAGAAGGAAGCTGGAACGCGATGAAGGGAGGCGGGGCGGCGTGAGCCCGAACTCCATTAGGGAAGTCATAAACTCGGCCATCAAAGTGTGAAGTCTGAAGTTAGAGATCCTGCAAATCTGTCTGCAACTCAATATCACCAAACAGTCTGTGTGGGTAGGTGCAGCTCAGCAGCTGGACCACAGCAGCAAACAGACATGCAGAGGGGTTTTTGGGGGGGGGCACGCTCATGAGCACATTTCCAGGTGTTCAGACCGTAAACTTCGTCCCTCTGAAAGTCAAACAAAAACAAAGCAGAAGTAGAAAAGCAGCATCTGTGGAAGCTGGAGAACATCTTTCAAACTAAACAGACCCGCTGTTGGAGGCTCAGCCTGATCGTAGGTGCTCTCAGCAGCAGTTTCTGTCCTCTTCCTTCAGTTCAGGACGTTCAGGACGTTCTCAGCAGCACAGCTCAGCGCCGCTGCCATCAGTCAGCTTCAGCGGCTCATCTGCACCTCCTCAGAGCAAACACACGTGGACACGTGATTTTTACAGGAGGAAGGTTATTCAGAGGAGTCACCACTTCACCAGCGTCTGGAAGGAGACCCAGACCTTCACCCTCAGATGGGAGAAGACTGATGTTGAGGAAGAGCTCAGGAACCACCAAGGCTCAGCCTGCTGCTGGAACACCAGCATCGCTGTCCACGCGGCCTGAGTCAGGGCCCTCGAGGCCTCGTGGACCAGCTGCTTCTGGACGAAGGCCTTCAAACCTCTGTACCAATGGTCAAGCATGGTGGCGTTAACATGATGTTCTGCCTGTGCCGCACGGCACAAAGTGGACAGTCTGATGATCTACCTGCACATTCTTCAACTTCAGCCCAAATCAGCAGCACACAGCTGGAACCTGGACGCAGCTCAGTGTCCCAGCAGGACAATGTTCCCAAACACACATCAAACTGGTTTTGGACTGGATAAAACCGGCTGACGAAGCCCCGCCCCCGACCCGACCCGACCCCACGGACTACGGTCTGTGCCAGGAAACCATCCAGTTTCAATAAGCCAAGAAGAGCAGGCCGATATCCAGCCAGAGTTATGCTAGGAGCTTGCTGAGGACTACAAAAAGGATCTGATGAGGTGCAACTTGCTAAGGGACATTAGTGCAGGTGCACATATTTGATGCATACTTTTGGCCCGTGGCTTAGAGAAACTGTGCATCCAACTCTTGTTTGTGAAAGTCATTAAAGAACCTGCCGTCCAATCATTCCACCCTACAAGAGCAGTCACAGGAAGCCCAAAATGACCCTGACAGTTCATAACTTCCAGGCTGCTACCACACTCCTCTCCTGCTGACAGTGAGACTGGTTTTAGCAGTCAGCCCTAATAGATGAACGAGGCACCTGCGATGAGCAATAAAAATGGCCACTTACAAGCAGCAGATGAAGCCACAGGCAGGCGGACAGAAGCGGGTACATTTCTGTCTGCATGCAGACATCAGGTCTTTGAAGACGTGGATCACAGGGCTGATTCCCAGAGGAACACAGGAGCCACAGTGTAAAGTGAGACAGCTGGGAGAGACCGAGCACGTGTGCTGAAGACGGCCTTACTGATGGCTGCCGACATGTGCTGTCTGGGCCGGTAACATCAAAGAGCCAAGAAGCCGTCGGCTCAGTCGAGAAACTAGAACCGGCCTTCAGTTCTGAGCTGGGAACCACACACAGTGCTGAGGTATCATACGTGGAGAGCAGCAGCCATCGGCCGACCTGCTGCTCCGGGGGCAGACGTGCTCTTTGACAGGGCTGTGGGGGCATTCACCCCGTCCCACTCGGTACCAGCCTCACTTCTGCCAGGCCTGAGCTCTTCGGTGTGCAGCATTAGGTGGGCTGGGATCATCTTACCATGAGAAAGGCCATTGAAAGCTGCTGCAGCCAGGATGCTGATCTGCATCGCAGTGACAGTGTTTCCATGACGGTGAGCCGTCCTCACTCAGTCTGACATCTGCACACACTTACTTACCTGCTTGGTGAGTCCTGCCTACTGAGCCACATGTGAGGGGAATTTGCAAAATCAATAAATAAGAAGGAAATTTTCGATCAATCATGCAGCAGCTCAGAAAAGTCTTTGTTCCAGTGATATTTGAGGAAAGCATCATCACTCAGATGTGATAGCAGGGCCTTTGAGGAGCAGCAGAAAGCTGGAACAACGCTGGGCCTTTGTGGCCCTGAGAGCCCCGAGCAGGAGGTGAAAAGGGCCTCCTCACTGAGGAGGTTACATTCCTCCGGGCTTCTTCAGCTGCACAAAGGGAGGCGAGGAAGAAAAATGGCTCGTCAAGGGCCGTGTTGTCTCATGCATTAACACGTACACAGAGGCTGGGGGCCTCTTAGCTGGAGCGTTAGCGAGCAGAAAGGCCGGGTGGAGAAGACCCGAATAAGCAGAGAAGAGCTTCATAACTAACCCAGCTGATCACAGAAGGAGGCTGAAGAAAGAGGAGGCCTCATAGCAGCCGTACGCTGCTTTTAAAGTGACACCTCACTGCGAGCTGCTTCCTGTGTGAGGTCCAGTGTGTGTGTTTGTGACCTGCAGCACACAACAAGCTCTGAAGGCCTCGCTGTCATTTCTCTGGAAGCTACTTCTGTTTTCCAAGAGATTTTTCCAAAACTGCGACGCGTCTGGTGGAAAAGCAGTGGGGAAGGTGAGGCCCGGGAGGGGCGAGGCTGACGACAGACGCGGCCTGGAGGCCATATCTGGGAACTGTGAGTCATCGAAGCGATGAGACTCAATCAACAGGAACCTCGGATGCAGAGCAACACTTTGTCTTGTGCTTCTGTAGGTCATCAGAGCAGCAGCAGCCCCGTTTTTCACTATCACTCTCCTCAATGAAGTCAGTGCCCATAACTCTCTGCTTTTCCTTTTTTCCACGAGGCTGTTAAACACAATGGAAAGCGCACGATCGGCCAGCTGTCTCCCATTACTCTGACCAGAGTTATTTACACGCCTGCTTACTGGAAGAGGGGGAAAGGGAGAGTGGGGGGCGGGATCTGGGCGACTCCTTCACGTTTACGTCAGCATGCTCTTAGCGGGATGCTGATAAGGAAAGGCAGACATGGAGGATCCTCTGTCTGCCCCCTCCGTGTAGGTGTGTGTAGCTCTCCTCAGCACGGCTCCTATAAGGCCTCACCATGGGGGGGGGGCATCTGTGATTAGACAAACTCGGGCTCCCGTTGCTACGTAAACACGCTGCCTCTGCAGCGCTGCTATGAATCACAGCGCAACATCTGCTTTAGCGCGCTGGAAGGGACTGTGTCGGCTTGGCACGCCGCACGTATGCGGAGTGTGTCGACTTGGACCAGACGACCCGCCTCTCCTCCCCCCGCCTCTCAGGTTACAGCGGTTGCACAATGCTTTCTGGCACGGACGAACCTGTGGCTGAGCCGGGGGGAGAAAAAGTTACGACCACTTCTGGCAGCACAGCGACTCTCGTGTGCCAAGAGCGCAGAGATGTTTACGTTAATGCAAAGCTGAGAGGGAGCGTATGGCCCCAATATGGGCCCCCCTCCACAGCCCTGCTCCTACGTGCTGCTGCAGAGAAGAGCAGCGTGGAGCCGGGTCATCCATCACGCCACCTCATCAGTGAAATCAGACAGTAAGAGCAGGAGAAAGTATTTGTGCTCAGTAATGCGCGGCGTGTTTCAGGGCGCCAACACCCGGCCTTGTGCCTCCAGTGTAACCAGCATCCTGCCGGAGCTGTTTTTGGCAAGTGTCTCAAATTAATATGTGGCACGGCTCCGGACAGACTTTATTTCACTGTAAAACCCAAAGTCAGCCCCAGTGCCGCTCATATATCCTTCACAGAGTCACCATCATGGCTGCTTAGCACACGCAGCAATGATATGCAGGGAAAAGCAGCTGAAATATGGAGGTGCTCTCAGCCTGACCGAGGAGTTATGGAGGCTCCGAACCTGCACTGCATGAGGCTGAGAGGAGCCTGAACGTTACGTAA
The DNA here is from genome assembly GCA_015052665.1 of Apistogramma diplotaenia. NCBI lineage: Eukaryota > Metazoa > Chordata > Actinopteri > Cichliformes > Cichlidae > Apistogramma > Apistogramma diplotaenia. The sequence goes on along the minus strand of VOQJ01035789.1, from coordinate 3,989 downwards.
GCGTTTACAGAGACGATGTGCAGCCAAAGGACCTGATCAGCTGATGATGAAGACAGGATGAGTTCTGCACGGATGGAAACAACACTGATGTGCTGATTGGAAAACAAACCCACGTCCAGTCGCTGCCAGCACTCTTTGGAGGAAAGGGCACTCGGCTGTCTACGCCTGAGCATCCGTCCCCTGCGACATCGCACAACAATGCATCTGACCGCGTGAGGAAGAATTCAGAGGAAAACTTCATGCAGGACTTGATTGTGTTGGAGATCCTGGCATTGTGGCAGAAATGCTGTTTGCTGTGCCGCTGCACACACTCACTGCCCTGCTGTTGTCCGAGTCAAAGGCAGGCCTGTGGAGTGCAGCGCGAGCCCCCGACAGTCAGAACCTTCACAGTAATCAGACTGGGCCTGAGTCTTTATGAGCATGAACACGTCAGCCATTGGCTCCTGCAGCCGAAGCAGAGTGTGGAGGAGCTTCCTGCAGGACTTACAGATTTAAAGTATTTCACATGACACAGGCAGCCTCGTGTCGCTGCTCTGATGCTCCCATGATGCTCAGGTAGCTCTGGGAGCACCTCTGGTGATGACCAGAACCTTAATGCCATGTTTAGGAAAACAGAAGGGTCATCACTGATGATGATGATGATGAAGAACTCAGATGATGACACGCCAAGATGACCTTGTTACTGTAAATGCATTAAACTGCATGATCTCTGAGTGATAACTGGCTTCCACATCAACAATCATACCTGTGCTGCATTCATGCACCTGTGCAGCAGCTTCTCTGCCTCTGCTTTGTCTGCATCACTGCTCTGAATTACTGAGTACTTGGCAGTGTCTGAGGCTCATTCCACCCAATCTGACAGATACATGCAGGCCTGCTGAGTGCTTTGTATTCTCAGATTGAACTTGTCAGCACTTTCTTTCCTATAAATCCCCCTTACTCATGACTCTGACAAGCAGCGTCTAGAAAGCTGTGAGGAGTGGAAAATCCCACAGCAGGGCTAACATGGTGACCGTGGAACAGCACAGCAGTGTGAGCCGTTTATATGAGTCTGAAACTGCATAAACTCACAGTTATTGATGAATCAATTCCATCCTCAAAGTAGCAGGTAAACTGCATTCGATTACTGCAGTTATTCAAGTCCAACAAAGGAAGCCTGGAGCAAAATCATGGCTCCAAACCTGAAGCTTGAACCCAGCCTTGGTTTCAGGGATCTGTTTGCCCTCATTAGTTCTATGTGTCACATGCAGCTCGGCTCACATGAGCATAAAAAGTGACTGAAGCGAATGAAACTTACCTGCAGATGCCAGGCAACACAGTGCAAGAAGCATCGAGGGAACTCGGGACCTTGTAGCCATCTGACCGCGCTGCAGGTTCCTGTATGATGAAGGCGGATGAACAAAGGTTTCCCTGCTTGGTCTGCAGAACGCCACCTACAAGCTGCAAAACCAAAGTAAAGACGTGAGCCAGAAGAAGCAGGTTCAATGAAAGCATTTCCAAACAGCTCTGCCTAATACTCCCCGTGGGAGTGATGAGACCAGGAGGGAAGCTCTGAGGAGACCAGGGGATTAATGTTGGGGGGTTAATTGGAGGTCATGCAGCTTCAAAGGCCCCGCTGCACACACCTTCCCAGCTGCTGAGTGTGTGGGACCCCCACAGGTTATTAACGCACTTTCATTTAGAGAGTCAGGAAACTGTGGGGTCGTGAGTAAGCAGCTTAGTGCTGCCACACTAATTACCATGAAGCTGTAACTGCAGTGATCTAAGCGCCGTGACGGGGAAACACGCAGTTACCACAAAGACTTCCACAAGTTTGGCTTTTTTGAGAGGAAATCATCTGAGACTCGTCTTACAGACGGGACAAGATGTGAGCCTCCGTCGCCACAGCCTGCTTCCATGACAACGGTGATGCAGCGTGTAACAGCTCAGGTTTCCCTTCCCAGTGCAGAGCAGCTTCAGGTGGTTAACGTGCAAGCAGGTAAAGAAGCTCATGAAAGCGGCGATATGAGGCCATCAACAAGGCTCAGCAGCAGCACTGTGTGCGGCGGGCCACACGAGTCAGCCGCTGCCGGTGGAGCCCCCTTCAGGAATAATTACAGCTGAATGCAGAATAACATTTACCAGCTCAGTTATTATGGCCCACTGCAATGTTGACTATCTGCCACAATTATTCATGTTATTATTCTTCATATTATAACTGAAATGTTCATATTTGTCCTTTTTCAGGAGGTTTCCTAAAACGTTATAATCAGATGAAAACCGAACTGGGCTTCAGTCAGGCTCAGAGCAGCCCGGTGATCTGAGCTGCAGACGTGCTTATGACCCGTATTCTGACTGCATTTCATCGAGGTTATAAATCCCAGTCTGAGCACTGCAGCAGATATCAGACAGGTGTCAGAGCCGGATGATCAGACTGCAGCAGGTAAGCAACACGTGCCGCGCTGTTCGTACAGTCTGACAGGCGTTAATAAAAACACAGCTAACATGTCCCAGTGGAAGCTTCTCCATGATCAGGTCATTGCTTTAAGGCTCAGCCAGCGGCTCTGCAGACAAACCCTTTTAGAAAGCCGAGGTCCACGTCTGAGTGAAGTGACTCTTACGGTGGTGCAGAAGACACACGTGCACCTTTATGACCTGTGCTGACCTTTAGGGTGCACGTGCACGGTGCTGAGGTGCTGCTCTGCAGTGCAGGCAGCCTGCACAGGACAAAGGGGCCTTTGACTGTGTGGCAGCTGCAGGGGCTGGGAAGTCATTTTGGAAGATCATGACAAATATTACACTTTGAGCTTGTCAGCGAGAGCCGAGCGCTCGCTCTGATTTATGCTGCTGCCTGACCTTCATCTCCTCGCTGACTAAACAAGGCTAAACTGTGCTGCGAAACCTTTGGGAAGCAAAAACCAAATCAAAGGAGACTTTGACTTAAAACAGTGTGCAGCTCTTTTGATGTACGGTTGGACTCACATTCGCAGAATAATAAGGAAGCTGCTGTTAAGAAGCTTGTGAAACCTGCTTTGGGCTGGAGCATAAGCTTTTACCTCCACGCTGATGCTTTTGTTGCAACAACAACTCAAATCACCTCATGTGACTTGTGCTCAGCCCTGACCGCCTCAGCCGAGCAGCTACGTCACTCAGTGGACCTGGAAAGGAGATTAAAACATGCAGAGCGAACGCGTCACTGGAACCAGCACGAGTACGTGTGGTCTCTGAAGTGTCAAAGGCTTCTGTCTGCATCCTCACACATGCACACAACACCAGAGGCCATCTACAGCGTTCCTGTAAGAAAGGCTGACTAAGCTGTTAGGAACAATATGCACAAGTCATTTTGAGAATCATGCGGTCATCAGATCTGCTGGGTGAACTTCAGCAGGCTCTTCGGCACTTTCAGTGAGCTTAGATACACGAGAGCAGAAGATCAGCTGCTGAAACCCTCTGAAACACTTGATGCTGGGACTCATTTTCAGCATCGTGGGGACAAAACACAGCCACAATATTTTAATGAAAACACTTTAAGTTGTCCAACAAACAAATATGCTAAAATGACTGCAACTGTTAGCCATATATATAAAACAGCAGTGATTGGTCGATTATTCCTTTGCTGTAACGATGCTTCTTGGCAGTAAGTCTCACATTTGTAATGTCGCTGGGCGGAGCAGCAGAGCTGAGCATGTGGGCGGAGCAGCAGAGCTGAGCATGTGGGCGGAGCAGCAGAGCTGAGCATTTGGGCGGAGCAGCAGAGCTGAGCATGTGGGCGGAGCAGCAGAGCTGAGCATGTGGGCGGAGCAGCAGAGCTGAGCATGTGGGCGGAGCAGCAGAGCTGAGCATGTGGGCTGAGCAGCAGAGCTGAGCATGTGGGCTGAGCAGCAGAACTGAGCATGTGGGCGGAGCAGCAGAGCTGAGCATGTGGGCTGAGCAGCAGAACTGAGCATGTGGGCGGAGCAGCAGAGTTGAGCATGTGGGCTGAGCAGCAGAGCTGAGCATGTGGGCGGAGC
>VOQJ01035777.1:29389-43360 GCA_015052665.1 Apistogramma diplotaenia | reverse complement strand
TTATTAAAAAAAAAAAAACATGTATCACAGAAATTTTTATTTCTTTGATTTTATCAGAGTTTTTGTTTATATATATATATATATATATATATATATATATAGTTCTCAAATTACAGCAATAGAAGCTTATTTAACTAAATTTAATTTATTTTGCATGTTTCATATTCTGATGTACCTGAAATGCACAGCCTTTGCTGAAGCGAGCTAACAGTGTCTGTACAAAGGAGCTTTGACAGTTTTTGTTTTTGTTGTCAGACTGTCTGATTTTTCAAATAAATATAGTATTTCTTCAAATAACAGAGGCAGCTTGAAGAGTTTTCTACACTTGCTAAAAAGAAAAGTAAGCGACTTCATTAAATACACACTGACATTTCTCATACACTGTTTGTGTAGATATCTGTGTGTCATTACCCACAGAACAGCTGGCAGAGGTGTAATTAAGCCCACGGTTGCGATGCCTCATCAAAGAACACGTTATGTTGTGTTATTTGGACATAATTTTAGCGTTAACATAAAATGCATAATGATGCAGGACATCGCCGTATAATCATGATGAAGCGGGTGCTGATCTCCCAGCTGCACGTGGTGGTCATTGTTTGCACGTTGTAATGAGTCAATAGTTCTCACTGCAGCCACGCTGGATATTCTGAACAGACTCGTTTCCTCAGCTGTGTTTTTGTTTCTACACCTTTGTGGGACTGTTGGCAGTAAGTGGTGTCTGCCTTTCGGTCTCAGTTGTGCATACATTTGACTCAGTTATGACTTTCAAATAAATACGCTGCACAACAATTGAACAGATTTAAGTGTCATTAGCAGGGGGTATTAAAATATGTCAAACCTACATAAACATATTGGGATGGTTTGTCCTGCTGTCTTTAAACACTGACCGTTCCATGTTGTTTGTAATCCCACTTTAACTTGATGCTAAAAGATAAAAGCTGTATTTTCAAATTTTTTATTGTCCATTGATGCTTATTTGATTCTTATATGATTTTTAAAATTATCTTGATGTTTCTTCTCCTTCTGTTATTATTATTATTTCTGACCAGACGTGCTCAGTATTTTCATACATTTATTCTGTATATAGATTTTTCTGTATTTTCTGTATCAAACTAGAGCAGTATAGTGTACAGTTAGTGATTGTACAGGAACTGATCTGCTGAGATGTGAGAATCTCCAGTGTGAGACCCCCCTCTTCCACCTCTTTTTATACTTCTTTCTTAATCCCAGGTAGTGGCTAGATTTTTCTCCAGACTAAGTGTCAGTTTTTTTGTTTTGTTCTTTGTTTTTTTTCCTCTGGAGCCTTTTCATCAGTTATTTGTCTCTGATAAGCTACTGTAGTTGGATATTGCTTCCTGTAGTTTTCATTTAGGCTTTCCAGCTCCTGATGGAGGACAGTCTGTTCATCTGTCAGGCTCTGAATTATCTCCTGGTCTTCTTTCACCCCTTCAGCACGATGATTTTACCTGCTTCAGTTTGTTTCTAATTGGTGCACATTTCCTTTTCAAACTGATTACTCAGCTCCAGTCTGCAGGCTACTTCATTATGTAGACCACCTGTCATCTGGTCTATCTGATTTGTCAGAGACTCACTTTCTTTAGTTTCTGTCTCCAGTCTTACAGAGAGCTCGGTGACCTCGTCTTGTCCATCTGTATCCTGGATTTTGATCCTGAAACCTCAGACTGGGTAACTACAGCCTCATTAGCTGCCTGAATCTAATTTAGCTGCTTGGCCCACTTGTTGGAACTTAAATGTGAAATACAGACTGTGAATGCCATTGTTCTGTTACTGTTTTTAACATGTATCACCTTGTGAAATGCTTGGACTGGTACTAGTGCTGTGAGCGTGTGGCTGCGTGACAGGCAGGGTCGACCCCGAACACAGGTCACAGAGGCAACAAACTTAACTTAAAGAGCAACTTTGTTACTGAAGTAGCACATATATAGAAAAATACAAGATCTCAAAGTCAATGCAGGAAGAAAGCCCATAACATAGAAACCCTAAATAAGAATGCAGGCAACACACACACACACACACACACACACACACACACACACACACACACACACACACACACACACAAAATAACAAGACAAGAGGAAACAGCCGGGCAGGACGGGTGGCCTGTATGACACTAACGAGACAGGGGAAGCTACAGTAAACTGAACACAACAAAACACAAAGCAGGAAGAGACCAAACAGGTGCAGACTTGACACAGCACGTGGAATGCAACTAGATAAAGAGCACAGGAGACAACGACACAGAGGGACAAATCAGACACTGGAACACTGAGATGCAGGGAAGACAAAAAGAACATGTCATGGATGTTAAATGAACAGCTATTTTATTAGCATCTCATCGAATCTCTGCATTTTTTTCTGAACAGTGAACATAAACATGTAAAGCATCTTTTTAAGCGTAAGGCTGCACACTCACACAAACTTGCAGCCTTACAAGAGATCATTGTGCAGTTTAGTTCAGTTGAGAAGCTCTTCTGGTGCCATCAGAGCATGAAACACATGACTGTAGCTCAGAGGCTGCAGAAGCCTCAGTGAGGCCAGCAGCTAGGGACAGACCTCTGGGGCATGCGAAGGCTTGTCTGGAACATGCTGTACGTGCCGAGTGGGACGGAAAGATTCAGTGAATTTTTCTAGAAGTTAACTACATACTACACAACATTAAGTATTCTTTGTATACTGTTTATCTGTTATGAGACACTTCTACTATGTTGTGCAAGGCTGTTATTGCTGAAGGGTCCTGATCCCGGTGGATCTAGATTTAGCATTTGTGTTCATTGTCCAGCAAAAGTGTATAAAAAATGTATATAAAGGACATTATAAACCCAAGTTATTCATCACTTAGTACTTGTGCAGTAATTCTTCTGACAGAAAGATTTTTTAGATACACTTTTAAACGTATTGTTTGTAATAATCTGCATCAATCACGACATAAGGGAGACATTTTTAGCTTAACATAATAAACACATGTGTCCAAAATGTGCCCAGTGACTCATAGAATCACAAAGGAGATGAATGGCTTCATTTGAGGCAAACAAGAGGAAAATGCAATAGCACAATAGCCTGAACTGCCCCCTGTGGTGAGTAATCATGCAAAGTGCACTACAATTTTTTATAAACGAGAGAGCGGGAGAGACACAGAGAGGCGGAGAGGAACGTTAAAGGGCAGCTGTAATGAACTGCTAATGACAGACATGTGGCCATGTGAAATTTGAATAATGTTACCATTTTTATTGCATCTTGACTCTGAAAAAATATATGAACTACATTTTGTGAATGTAAAATAAATCATCAGGCTATAGAAGGACGGTGTCAGTGGATCACTGACTTGATGTGCATTGTACAATTGTAGAATATCAGCTGAAAAAAACAGATGTGTAGCTACACATACACTATACTGCCAACATCCAAATCATTGAGTTCAAGTGTTGCAATCACATCCAAGCTCCTTGGCATGCAGACTGCTTCTACAAACATTTGTGAAAGAATGGGTCACTCTCAGGGCCCGTGACAGGAAGCAAACTGTGCAAAATGTCCAGTAATGAAATTTCCTCCCTACTAAATATTTCCCAGTCAACTCTGAGTGGAAGTGGAAGCAATTGGAAAAGTGTTAAGTCATGTGTTAGGCCATGTAAAATCACATAGTGGGGTCAGTGGATGCCGAGGTCTGTAGTGTGCAGAAGTTGCTAATGTTCTGCAAAGTCAATTGCCACAGACCTGCAAAAGGCCTTTAGTTTAGCTTAAGAACAGTGCGCAGGGAGCTTCATGGAATGGGTTTCCATTGCTGAGCAGCTGCATCCAAGCCTTACATCACCAAGTGCAGTGCAAAGCATCGGATACGGTGATGTAAAGCACGCCAAAACTGTACTCCAGAGCAGTGGTGTTCTCCGGAGTGATGAATCATGCAATCCAATGGGTGAGTGTGTGTTTGGCAGTTGCCAGGCGAACGGTACTTGTCTGACTGCATTATGCCGAGTGTAAAGTTTGGTGCAGGGAGGATTATGGTGTGGGGTTGTTTTTCAAGATTTGGTCTCAGCGAAAGAGACTTTTAATACTTAAGCATGCAAGACACTTTCAGGCTCCCAACTTTGTGGGTTGGGAGCACGAGTTTTCCATAAAGACACGGATGAGCGAGTTTGGTGTGGAAGAACCTGACTGACCTGCAGTCCTGACTTCATCCCAGCAGAACATCCTTTGGCTGAACTAGAGTGGAGACTGTGAGCCAGGTCTTCTTGTCCAACATGAGTATCTGACCTCGCAAATGCTGTTCTGGAAGAATGGTCAAACATTCCCATAAAAACTCAGAAACTTTGTGAAACGCCTTGTCAGAAGAGTCAAAGCTGTTACAGCTGCAACGGTTGGATCGACATCATATTGAACCCTATGGATTATGAGTGGGACATCACTCAAGCTCATGTGTGTGAAAGCAGATGAGCGAATACTCTTGGCAATATAGTTTACAGAAGAAACTGCCCACTTTCCCTTTCCTTAGACGGTGCTGCACCACTTCCACTTCTGACCACTTGCGTTTACCATTTTGTAAAGCATGCTCAATTTCCCACAGTACATCCAAGCAGCAGCCCTTCATCTTTAATTTAATTCTGGGGAAGACTTAAAGGTCACAAGGAGCCAAACGTGGCCTTTAGGGTGGGTGGTGAGTTATGATTGTTAGTTTAAAACCTATGCTTTCTCATGCACTGTAACACATTATGGTCCTGGTGAGATCACAAATCTGTGTGTGCAAGTGCAAATGTTCTGAAAGGAAAGCAAGAGATTGCACTTTAATAAAGTAGCATTTTTAACTGCCGAATCATGAGAATCTATTGGCAGCACAAAGTAGTTAGTTTGAATTTGTGTTATGTTTTGTTTTAGATGTCTGAGAATGTACTAGCCTGTAGACACGACACATGTAAAAATAAAGTACATATTGGGATAGAACAGGGATTTTGACTTGACATTGGTCCAGAATCAACATTTTTTTATCAACATATTTATTCAATTATTCAATTTCAAGATTTTCCTGAGATAAATAAATCAGTCTTACATTAAATATTAAGTTCAAATGTGCACAGGGAGACAACCTTGAAGAGGATACTGGACAAATGCAATTTGGACATCAGTTTTACACTTTTTAAGGCCACACTTGCTTAACCTTCTTTTGACACCTTACAGTATGTGTCCCTAAAGACTGCTGCTCATCAGCTATTTTATTATTCTATCACATGTTACTAGAAATCAATTTTGAGATTTATGTTTCATTTTTAAGTGATGTTTTGGGTTTGCAAGACTCCAAACATTCAATTCAATTCACTTCATGTTTATTTATACAGCGCCAAATCACAACAAATAGTCGCCTCAAGGCACTTTTTATTGTATGGTAAAGACCCTACAATAATTACAGATTAAACCCAACAGTCAAAACGACCCCCTATGAGGAAGCCCTTGGCGACAGTGGAAAGGAAAAACTCCCTTTTAACAGGAAGCATTCTCAGAAATCAAGAATTTGCTTCCACGATCTGTTTAGCATAAGAAAAAAAGCTTTAAGTGGGATGAAAGTGGTCAGACTCATGACCAGGTCATAACAGCATGATGACACGACACACAAGCTTCCACAAATATCATTCCACCTTGTGATATTCAGGAGCTATTTTTTTAAGCGGGCTTTGTGGGCTCACACAGTGATTTATCGCAAGGTGGCTTGCGTAAGCGAGTGCGTTTTTTTTTTGGACGATGTATTGAGTCATCTAGCCGCAAAGTATCAATAACCCATGATTTGAAGCTGGCAATATTTTCAGCTAGTGTGTCATTTGATTTCCCCATTTGCATACAATTTGATTTAGATTTCATTCACAACAATTTAGCTCAGTGCTTAAAGGCAGAAAAAGGAGAAATGAAAAACATTAATGGAACAGCTTAGCACACTACTGTGACGTGCCTTCTACAACAGGAAGCTCTTTAGTAATTGAGGTCAAATGAAATTGGGATGTCAAGCAGAGTTGAAATTATATTGTATGGGGTGATTCATGCTCTATCTTTCAGTGGGATTTGCAAAAGGGAATGGAGCTCAATCCTAATAGGAAATATTATGATTTGTAATACAAATTTACATCCAAGTCCCTCTAGATTTTTTTTCCTTTCTGTGCTGCTCTGGCACATTAAATCATGGCATGACTTAATGAAAAGCCTGGTTGTGAGAATGGATGAAGCAGAGAAGCCCTGGGTTTGGTTCAGTGTGGCTGGTGTAATATTCATACGCATAATTCGTTTTTTTATGCTGCGAACGCTGCCGAGGATTTATGATATATCTGAAAAATGTTATTTTAGGAATAGTTTGTCGTGGATGGAAAAAGCATACTTGCTAAACTGTATCAGCGAGATGATGACAGTGGTGAAAATTATGTAAAATGCTCTAAATTTACCAGTGTAATAAAACATCGTCACCAATTTTAGCACTGAATCACGTTATCTGAGGCTTTGCTGCTTTCAGAGCGATTTCTCATGCTGATACATACAGAGCACGAAACAGCTCTGCATCGGTTTTAAGTTCATTTTTGATGGATAATTTAATTTTGCAAATATTACAGTAAAGCGGTATTAAGATGGAGCTAGAAATAAAGAACTCTTCTTCGCGTTCACAAATGCACTTGCATGCACACAAATACATGAGATCTCTGAGATTGTGATGCAGATGAGACACAAAATCAAAGTGACATGATTTTTATTTCCTACCCTGCACCACACATGTATTAAAATGTGCACCGACTTCACTGCTAATACTTTTCCCTGAAATTTGGAAAGTGGCTTATATGTGGGGAAGTCTTTAAACTTTTTTCAGCTGCACTTACGAGGGCGTTGCTGACATTCCCGCTTTGAGAAACGAACTTGCTTGTGGGATACTGGAGGAGGGAAAGGAAAAAAAAGAGGCAGAGATGTGGTCCATGGCAGCAGAGAGGTGTTTCTTTGATGGCTGGCGGAGGCAGGAAATCACAAGATTTAATGTTCGATGTTAAACTGCGTAACTCTCACAGGCACACTTCAGACAGAGCAGTGGGAGGGAAATGTACAACAACACTGCCGAGTGGCTTCAGTGTTGTGATTCCACTGCAAAATTATATCATACTAAGTGCTGTTTCATAATAGACCATTGTAAAGCAATGAACCAATTTTAGTGATTAAAAACTTGTACTCTCAAATGATAAAATACTTTTCTTTGTGATATTAAACTAAAATTCCTTCAATTCCCTAAAACATGAACTCAAATGAAGGAGTGATGCTCTGTACCTGCTGAATGTAACAAATCCACACATGGATGCTTGGCAGGGACCCTTTGGTATGACCTTACAATGCACTGGCAACCTTTGAAGTTCACTTTCCTAACATGCAGGGTTAATGTTGTGAAAGGGTGCAACGTGTAACGAGCTGGAGTGTAAAAGTGTTGTGTGCTGCCACTGACTTACGTATAAGGCCGTCTGTTTCTTTGCTGCCCCCTCAGAATCAATGAACACAACTTTAAAGCTCGCTGAAGTTAGCTTACATATTACTCAATCAGCAAGGGTGGCTCAAAGATGTTAAAAATAAAAACAGAGGTGTAAAAGAGGACACTGACGTTTTTCGTTTGATTATTGGTGCCATTTTATTTTAAATTTCTGAGATCATTTTCCTTTCAGTGAGGTGGGGGAGCTGTGATGATGTCACCAACTTAAGCCTACAGAATATACATTATATACATTTGTTTTTTTACTTGTGTGCATTCATGTATGTGTTGTAGATGACCACAGGGTCATCCCTCAGGGACACCAACACCACCCGACACCTGTGATCACTTGTTTTATCAATCTAGTTTAGAAATTGAGGGGATGGCTTATTTTACAAGTTGGGTTTGGTGACAGGTTGTTTTCCCTTTACGTCACAGTTCAAATATATTCTTGCACCATTTCTAAAATATTTTGCGTGTAAATCGTGATAAAATAAGATGCTCATGTTTCCAAAATAAATATGTTTCTCTTATTACATGAAAGAAATCGAACCCAAGTGTCAAAAGCTTTCTTTGGGACTCTCTTAACTGCTACGCTACTTAACACTGAAAAGCTGAAAGTGGCTGCTTTACTGGTGATGCACTGTTTATAAGGAAAGACACCAAAGCTGAAATTTTGATTGGCTTTTGGAATGACACACATAAGCACTGTGATTCTAAACAGAATAAGTTGTTTGGGTAATAGTAGGTCACACAGGATTGCAGAGGAACCAAGAGACTGCAAAGATTTCAACAATATGTCATGATTTGCATGTCAGTCAAGCTGATTGGCTGATTGGTGTCATACAGAGGCGCAGTGGTATATGCACAGTTTTATACGGCATAAAAACTGTATACTGTATAATTACCTATGAAAATCACTAGCACAGTAGGCCAAATATCAATGCACATGTCACAGAGAACAGTATATAATATTAGTCTTTCACACAAGAGCGTCTCTTCCTGGCTTTGGTCTTTAAAGCAGCCTCTTCCGAGGCAATGTCACGAACAGCCACAAGTCTTAGAAGATGTGCAGGATGAAATCTGTCGACAAGGGAAAAGAAAAAAAAAAACATCTGCCAAAGCTTAAACAGATGATTGCCCCAAGCAGATGGGAGATGAAGCTCCAGAAGGAAATAATGCAAGTGACTTAACGTTAGATAGGAACATTACACCAGCAGATGAGTGGGTGGTGAGAAGCGGTGGAGGAAGTATTCACACGCAGGAAGTAGCAACAATGTAATTCAAAAGTGCTTAAAGAGAATATAGATACTCGAGCTCTCATAAACTGCAGTATGCACCCTCAGATAATAGGAAATTTTTATTAGGTACATTTATGATATTCGTTTTCCGTGTCAGGGTCCGTTATGCATATGCATTAAGTACTACAGGTAAACAAACAAATTTTAATATTAGTCAGAGCTAACCCAAGTAAATACAAAGTGCAGTTTTTAAACGATGATGACATTTATTAAGGGAAACTGGATTTCCAAGCATACCTGGCCCTATGTGAAAAAGTTATTGCTACCTCCATGTTACATCATCAATTGACTGATTAACCACCTTTTTTGGAGCGCAGAGTTTAATGAGGTGGTGTGGTGGTTAGCTCTGCTACCTCACAGCAAGAATCGGAACAGAAGGCTGAGGTTTGCATGTTCTCCCTGTGTCGGTGTGGGTTTCTTCCCACAGTCTAAATACATGTAGTTGCAGGGGTTAGGTTAATTGGTGATTAACCCACAGGTCATTAACATCTATAAAAAACGTCAGTGAATCTAAGTCGAAAATGACTTATGCCATTATTTTAAGAGGGTGATGACATAGACAAACAGCAGAACACACACACACACACACACACACACTCTGACAGGACAGGAGCTTGTATTAAGTAAAACCAAGACTGCCATTTCATCTCTACCTCTCGGTCTCTTTTCTACAGAAGCTGTCACAAAAATATTCTAATAGAGCGACAGAGATCTGACTCAGTGCGACTCACTGTCTGCCTTCGCGGATGGTGTATACCTTGATTTGTGTACACATTTACACACACGCACGAGCACAAACATACACACTCCTTCTGCTCTTCTACCACTAAAGTTGTCACAATAATGTTCTGGATGGCAAGTTAAATGTGTGACTCAATCAGACTCCTTCAGTCTTCCTTATTTTACTCTCCCTGCTCACTGTATTATGCACATCTATAATGCTGTGTGTTCTCGTCCACAAACGCCCACCTAGATGCTCAAACACAAAAACATGTTAAAGGTAAACTGTAACAAATACTTTCACACCTCACTCACTTAAACCGTAGCTCTGTTACCATATAACCTCCTTTGCAATTAGTTTCTCGCTATCCCTGTCGCACACACACACACACACACACACACACGTATCCACACATAGCACTCCATAATACCACCCTGAACACTCTGAGTCCTGTGAAGCCCTCTGGGGATATAACTGTGGCAGCTATCAAAGAATAATGATTCACGAGGCGCCCTTAATTTGATTTTTTTCATATGCTTTCCCACACATACTGTAGTGCTGTATGCATGCTGAAAAGAGTGATTTGCAAAGATTCAGATAAAGGAGATAAAGCAGTACATGGGATACAGTTTATCAATGATAAACTGTATCCCATGTTGGGGAATTCAACTTTATTCTTTGTTCCAATAAGCAACCAGAGAATCTATGAGGAACACTTTGGGGAAAAAAGACCTTGTTCTCTTTGACTCTGTCTGCTAAGCCTTAGCAGATGTTATGATTGAAGCAATAAAATGCGTATCAGAGAGAGTAGTGAACACTCCTTTTCATTTCAGCTCAAATAGCAGACGCAGAGGAACACGTATTCTAAAACATAAAAAGAGACGACACTCAAAGATGATCAGTGTTATTATAAAACATTTCTCGCGCCTGCTTCTGTTCTCTGAGAAGCACTTTAATGAGATTTCTAATGAGTGGGTCATTAAAGAAACATTATGATGTCACAGCACTCTCAGAGCACTATTTGCCACCACGCTGAGTCACTGCTGAAGACAAAAGATACAATGGAAACGTAATTTTAAAACTTTTGGATCATGTGACTTCACCTCCTCATCTTCACCACCAAAATAAAGGTATCCTTTCAAAACAAGGACTGCCCAAGTTTAAGTGAGTTAGTTGCAAGGTGTGACTTTTGTGAACTGGCCTTGGTTTTCCATCTTTCCTCCAGAGAACATCGATAGAATCAAGGCACCCCCCCCACAAAACATGTCTGTATAGACTCTCAGTCATCAGATCAAAGTGGTCTCTGGAGCCTGAAAAAACAAGTAGACTTCTTTAAGAAGACGACGTTCCACCTCGCATCCGTTCTCAAACCACAAGGTGGAGAGACCGAGGTATTTAAACCCCAGGGGGGGTTGTGGCTCACTGTTGTTCACGTACATAATCACATGCACCAAGGTGTGAAGGAAGGCATCCTGTAGGTCACCACAATCAGTGGTTTAGAGTGAAACCAATTCGGTACTTTCCCCTATTTTATCAAGCGACCTAATGAGGTCACCTGAAGAGGCTGTTTGGTTTCTTTAACATAGAGGTCCGAGCATGCTTCACTGCACTGAACAACATACACTATGGGGCTTATCTTGTGTTTGGGAGTTTTGTCCTTGGTTGGTATGGGCCGGTTTTTGCCTTTGAGTGAACTGTCACAATGTGGGCTGTGAGGTGGAGGAAGGAGGACCCAAGTGCGGGACACGGAGACTGGACTTACGTTGAACACAAAACTGATTTACTGCAAACGATGACAGAAGAACAAAAGACGAAGCATCAGCAAAATGGCTGAGAAATGGCTCAACCTGGCTGAGACAGAAGGCACACCAGGGAGAAAACGACAAAAACTAAACTCTTAGGAGAAAGCAAACACACAGCAAAGGGCAACACTGATGGGGAAACACTGACAGAAACACTGACAATGATGCAACAAAGAACAGAGACAAACTGAGGGCTTAAATAGACACATGAGGTAATTAGGGCAAGTGGACACAGCAGGGAAGACGGGTGACTCAAATGAAACTAATAACAGGAAGCAAAACTAAACACCAGGGCTGCTGGCCCAGGATCATGACAGAGACTATATTTCATATATAGTATAGCCAGCCTTTTGTTGCTGGACATTTGCAAGCTGCTTTGCAACCCATCACATATATCTGTGAAAGTACGGAAGTTCCCAGAAAAGAGCAATATTTACCAAGTATAAATCACAAAGAAGGGAACAACAATGTTCTTCGCCAGCAGTGGCCCTCACTGAACTGCTGTTTTGGTGATTCTCTGACTCAGTCATGTAGCCATCACAATTTAACACTAAAAGTCCCTCTGATCCTCATGCTTTCCTTGCAGCCAACACATCACTTTTGAAAACTCGCTGTTACTTCCTGGATAATGTGTGTGTGTGCGCGTGCGTGTGTGTGTGTGTGGTTGCATTTGTTCGTTTATGATTTTTTTCCCTTACCTTCCTAATCTGTCCTTAATTTTAAGCATGAACTCTCTCCTCTCCCACACCTCCCTGTGGCCCCGGCATGTGTCAGCAGTGGACCTATCAGGCTTTTTCTTGCTTTTCCATATCATTGATAATTGACTGGCTTAGGGAATGAAGGAACGGAATGGCAGAGCAAATGCTTTCCTGCTACTGCAGCTGCTCCTGGCAACCACGGCAACTGGGGCAGAAAATCGGACTTATCGCTTTGTCATAATCAGCATTGTGGTTTCTGATTTACCAAACCTTTGTGTTTCCCTTGTTGTTGTTTTTTTCTTTCACATAGATGTCCATTAAATAACCTGTTCTTTTCAAGCACCTGAGTCATGCTGTGCAAAAATCCCAAGTCCACCAGCCTCTGTAGAAGCACTGAATCTTCCATTAGCACTAAAGTTTTCAGTCATTTTAGTGTTTGGTGTTTAAAACAGTGCTCTTTGTTGCATCTCAGATCTGTTTTGTAAACTCAGTCTGGCAATGCATTTTCCACGAGAAACAAATATCTGACTACTGCTCTGTCATTATAATCACTTCCATGTGCCCTATACAGCATATTCTGTCTTGCACGTCTGAGATCAGGGAACTTATTCTGGTATCAAAATGCACAATCAGAGCATAGAATTAGAAATAAAGAATGGATTTTGTATGGCTCTGAACAATTCCTTTTCCCTGTGCACCTCCCATCCCTTTACGTGGCTCTCATTTTATCTCCATTAATGATAATTACTGGAAGATGCTCTTTCCCAGAGACACAGCTCATTCAGCCACACTGACTAATTGCTGGTGGGTGAGATTTTGTACCAGCCCTACAATATCACCCTTTGCTTAATACTTTTTTACTTCTATGCCTCTTTACCCCCATGTGTCTGTGTGTGGTTGGGTGAATATGCACGAACAAAGGCTTCATGATCAGTTTTCAAAGAAAAAAACAACCTGTGAATGAGGTCAAGAACATGTGATTGTCATTTAAAACAGAACGAGAACAACATGCACATAAATTACTGGTGAATGCAAGTATGGAAGCAAAAGTTAATGAAGCTTTGTGTAGCAAGGCTCTTTTGTTGGTTGTAAAGATAAAGACAGAAGCATGTCGGTACACAGCCAGGGGCAAATGTTCCTATTTTAATCACGCTTTACATTTCTTTTACTGTTTGGATTGAAAAGGTCACCGAACCCACATCAGAGCATGGCTGCTTTAAATGGAAATGACTGCAGTTTGATAAAGAGCTCTGATACCTATTAGCACATCTGCCTGTATGTGTGTGGTAGTCAGGTGCACGTGCCTGCATCAAGCTTTGGTCTGTTACCTCTGGCTTAAAGGGCAGAAGTGATTTCACGGTGACAAGCAACATCAAATGTGTCATTGTGTTACCATATACGCATTAGTAAGAGAAAAAAGAAAAAAAGAAACCATAACCTTACTTAATGCACTGTAATCAGGATGAATACCATAACTTAATGTGATGGAGTTTCTGCTACAGTCACCCATTTGTTTCCTCATCAAAAAGAGGGTAAATGAATGCAAATAATACATGTAAAACTAATATTAGTGAGCGAGAAAACTGTGGTATTTCAAATCCTCGAGAATTTTGATAACGTCATAAAAGCGATGGGACATTTCATGTATAATTAAGGCACAAACCGCTCTACCGACCTCCCCTCAGCACTCGTGACCTCAATGTGAACTCATTTCCTTAATTAACTTGGATTGGGAGTGGAATGAAACTAATTACTGAAGTAGTCTGCAATTTAAAAACATTCAGAATCTGCATTTACCTCTTAAAGCTCTCACTTTAACTTTGCTTACACTGACACAGAGCAGGCACGATTTGTCTGTGTGTGAGGTAAACAGGAAGGTTGTGCTTACTTGATAAGGATGTGTTTGCAGAGGCAGACAGGCTTGGTACTGCCCCCCCCCCCCCCCCCCCCCCCCCCC
>VOQJ01035774.1:7182-17552 GCA_015052665.1 Apistogramma diplotaenia | reverse complement strand
TTATTTATTCTTTTTTTTAATATAAGAAACTTTTTTAAAGAAAGATTCGAAACTCTTTGTGCTATGCTAACCAAATGACCTACTATCACTGAAACCAATCGTTTTACTAACCTGCAGCATGAAGGGCGAGTGAAGGGTTAAAGCATCTCCTGTGCTTTCAATGCATGTATGGAAAATGTCTCTCTTTATCTCCAGATTTAGACGAGATTGTGAGAGAATTTCCATATCCTCCATCTCACTTGTTAAATGTGAACAAATTGTGCGTGGGAGTTTGCTTCACAACCTGATCCTGGTTAAGACTTGTTGGATTTGAAACAATCAATGTGGCGAAAACAAACACGTCTGGGGAGCATTACAGCAGTGTGTGATCTCTGTTCTTTATTCATGATCTTTCCTTTTCAGCACCTCGTCTGCTCGCAAATGCTGAACGTGCATTATTTTTTTTCCCTTCCAATCTTGTGGAGCAACAGCACTGCAAATCCCATACACACCCCCCCGATTCTTACCTGCCACCACTTAAAGGTCTCATCGGAGAGGACGCTGTTCTCTCGGGTCATCAGAGGGTGGATGGACTGATTGAAGCGTTCAGCGAACCACGGGTCATCCTCCAACGCTGCTATGCACTGTCGACAAGCGCACAGCCCTTTGGAGAAGACGCTGTCCGACAGGTGAAATGCATACTTAAAGAAGTAGAGAGACGGGTCCCGGAGGGTGTAACTGAACAGGAAAGTTGTAAATGTAATTAGACAGAACAGCAGAGTAAAAGTCCTGTTTTTTCTCCATTTGAGCAGAGGCATGTTGTCAGCAGTCAGCAAAATCAGCTCGTGGGAAACGTTGGGAGTGCAGCAGAAAAAAGTAGCTTCATGATAAATCTAGAGTCCAAAAGGTGTGAGAAAAAAAGCAAAAGCCTGCCGACCACATGGCACAAGTGACTCAGAGCTCACACCGGTGCTGGTATGTAGGTTTGGTTCATAAATGTCCTTCATCAAATCCATCAACGTGGTTTCTCTGCGGATTTCTTTAAAATCAAAGGAAGATGTAACCGCCGTGTGGTTCTTTCAGCCTGATGGTCCCAGGGTGGCAGGTTCAATACGAGTCACTGACTGCTCAGATGTTGACTCTGTGAGGTCAGCGACTGATTTATTATCCATTGTTTAATCATCCACCTAGAAAGCAAAAAAGAAAAAAAAAGACATCCGTGACCAAATGCAATCTGGGATTTCCCAACATTGTTAAACTTTGACCTTAATTTAACTTTGACCTTAATTCCACCAGCTCACAGTAACACTGCATTTCATGGTAAACACGTCTAGAAACAGAAAGTAGAATAAATTACCTATCAAATCAAGCTCTACAGTTCTTCTATTACAGACACTGTGTGTCAAACAGGCAGAATTCAACATATATGTTTACAGGCAAACCAAACACTAACAGTACCCCAGAATAAACAGGTTGCCAGAAAGCTGGTGGATATTAAGAGGTTCAGTACATATCACAACCAATATTCTGCAAAGTGGATGTAATTTCACAGCACTAATAGTTCCAAGAGGCGTCTGTCTCTCAGAACGTTTCTTTGCAAGATTGTGAAAAGTGTTTTGTTTATTGCTCTGTTTTTACCAAATGACACAGGATGCATCAAAGTCCCTCAGCTCTTAAACAGGCCATCATCGCGCACCAGAAATGTCTTCAACAAAAATGATTTCAGCCTTTCTGGAACAAAACAGGCAATAACCTTAATCCCCCTTTTCACCGCGCTGTTAAGAACATGTCAATAAATGGAAGCAGTATATATAGAAAGATCGACTGAACAGAAAAATCACTAACTGGCGAATTGCCGCCTCGTGGTTGCAAGGCTCCGATAGCAGCAGTCAAGCTGCAGTTTACATCCATGTCTCTCCAGACTCATTTAGCATACACAGCGAAGACTTTGAAGAAATCTGATGGAAGTTTTTAATGGTGTTTATGCGTTTATGCCACGACAGCAGTTAGATTCACATGCCAAGAACCAGTAACAGAAACATACAATCCATACAATCACTCAGACTTTGTACCACCAATTTAGTATCTGAACTAATGAGAACTATGATCAATCTCAGTCCCAGTGTAATGGTATTTGTGGTGTCATCACTGAGCTTGACCTTTTTGAAAATATGCAAAAACAGAAGCAGGTGAATGACATGAATGGCCGCCACAACAGCAACCTGACCAGTGAGCCGGCCAGCAGGGAAAGCTGAGCTGTCAGCTGATCACCACCTGGTGGTAAGTAGATTAGGTGGTGGTGGTGGAGGATGCAAGACAGACCTGGTGCACCTAAACGTATAGTAAGGGTAAGCTGGGAACGCTTGACAGAAAACCCAGTCTGTGAGATCTTCGACTCCCACCTCCAGCAGATGTTCAACACCATTCTGGGGGAAGCTGAGGACATTGAGTCAGAATAGACCATGTTCTGCACTTCCATTGATGAGGCTGCTGCACTGAGCTTTGGCTGCAAGGTGGTTGGTGTCTGTCATGGTGGTAATTACTGAACCTGTGAAAACTGGAGTTGAATGGAGCCATCAAACTAAAGCAGATATCCTATCATGTTTGGTTAGCCTGTGGGACTGCTGGGGCAGCTGGTGGGTACGGGCAGGCCAAGTGGAATGCAGCTTGTGGCTGCAACAAACAACTCTGTGGTGGCAGGGCCCCTGGGCTGGATGAGATCCTGTGTTCCTGAAGGTTCTGGATGTTGGATCTTGTCTGACCTGTCTCTGCAACATCGCGTGGAGATCTGGGACGGTGCCACTGGATTGGAAGACTTGGTGGTGGTTCCAATTTTCAAGAAGGAGCACTGGAGGGTGTGCTCCAACGATAGGGGAATCAGTTCCATTAAATGTTATTTATACAGTGCCAAATCCCAACAAATAGCCACCACAAGGTGCTTTATACTGTAAAGGTAAAGACCCTACAATAATAATCACACTCCTTAACTTGCCCAGGAAGGCCTATGCCAGGGTGTCTGTCCATTAGTCGAACCTCAAAATCAGGAGGAACTTTGTGATTTTTCCTGGTTACGGAATGCTGGACCAGCTCCTCTTACGCATGCTCGGTATCCTGTGGAAGGCTCTGCAGGAGTATGGGGTGTCTGGCCCGTTATTATGGCCCGTTATTCAGTCCCTACCTGAGAGAGCTTGGTCCACATTGCCAGCAATAATTCAGACTCGTTTCTGGTGGGTGTTGGACTGTTTTATAGACAGAATTTCAACAAGTAGCCAAGTGGTGGTAGACCATCTCGTTGACGGCCTCAGAATTCATCTCTGTGTTTTGCAGATGATGTGGTCCTGTTGACTTCATCAAATGGTTACCTCCAGCTCGTACTGCAATGGTTTGCAGCCGAGTGTGAAGAGACGGCTATGAGAATTTGCACCTCCAAGTGGTCCTCAGCTGGAAAAGGGTGAAGTCTCCACTCTGATTGAGGGATGAGCTGCTGCCCCAAGTAGAGGACTTTAAATATCTGAGGGTCTTGTTCAAAAGTGGGAGCAGGAGACTGAAAGACGGATGGAGCTAAATGTAAAAGCATTACTGGTGGAACTATGTTCTGTCACTTATGGTCATGAGCTTTAGGTAGTGATTGCTACCCATGCGATCCCGTCCCCAGTTAAACAGAAGAAAATGGGTGGATGGATAATACTACATTTATTGTAAATGCTCTTACACACACCTGTAATTACTGTCTTCCTCATTGTTTGCCTGCCATCCTGACGATCCCCTCCGCCTTTTCTTCCTTTCACTGTCTCTTGCTAGAACCTCCAATGCCCTTCTATTTGTTGCACTTGTTCTAAGGTCTGGATAAAAGTTGAACCAATAATTCATATGCATATAGCAATCTGAGAGTGTTTACTGTGATTATGTACATTTGGGAAGTGTCCAGTAAGAAAAGTAATAAACATGTTTTTTCTTCATCAAAAAAACACAAGCGTGGATATTCCATAGGGAGGGTGAATTTATGTACTTTATTTTTAGGGAGACAACAGATCAGTATATCATTACATCATTAGGACAACATTAGTGGTTCCTTGCTTCTTCAGCAAGAGGCAGGCTTTCCACTAATGAGGACAGCCTGGCTTTTTAATTTAGCTCCAACCACACTTTCAGGTCATGAATCCACTGTAATTGTCATAGCCAACCTCTGGGTAAGTCTGCATGTTTCCATGCATGGAAATCAAGGAAAGTAGCAATTTTCTGACCTCCTGCTTTTTTCTTTTATCATCTCTCTTTTCTTAAGCACACTCTGCTTGTTTTATTCTAGCTGGAAGTGCTGTATCGGTGATAACTAGCTGACTGTGGGAGAGCCCTCAGCACTGGGGTGAGAGGGGCAAGTGAAAGACTAATGCATTCTAGAAATGCCGTCATTTTGTTGTGAGAAAAATATAAAGTCCTATGAACAAGAGTTGTCACAGGACATACAGTCCTCAAAAAACTTTACTGCTTCCATAGGAATTAAGATGGTAAGTTGCAGCCAGGTGTTGCTAATCAAATGCACTTGATTAACTGATCATCAGCAAGTGTGAGCACCTGTATAAAACAGACGTTTTGGCAGGTTGCTTGTCTTGAGCATTCAGGTTCATGACTGCATGGCTCAGCAAATCAACCCTACGATCCAACCATGCAATGCTCAAAGAAACTGAATAAAACTTCAGACATAAACCTCAGACGCTACAGGCCTCAGCTAGCATGCTAAATGTTAAAGTTATTGACAGTACAATTAGGGGAAAACTGAACAAGTATGGTTTGTTTGCAAGAGGAGAAACCTTGTTCTCTCTAAAAAGAACAAAGTTCAGGTTTGCAAAGTTGCATCTGCACAAACCACAAGACTTCTGCAACAATGTCCTTCAGCCCGAAGAAGCCAAAGTGGAGATGTTTGGATTTAATGCTCAGCCCCATCTTTGGTGAAAACCAAACTCAGCATATCAGCACAAATATCTCGTACCAACTGTCAAGCGACGGTAGGGGGGTGATTATTTGGACTGGTTTAGCAAACCACAGGACCTGGGCACCTTGCAGTCATTGAATCGACCATGAACTCCTTTGTATACAAAAGTCTTCTAGAGTCAAACGTATGGCCATCTTTCTGATTTGTAAAGGCTGACCAGAACTGGGTCCTGCAACAGGTCGATGATCCCAACAGAATGGCTGATAAACAGTGAAGGTGTTGCAATGGTCCAATCAAAGTGCAAACTTCAACCTGACTGAAATGCTCTGCTGGGACCTTAACAGAGCTTTGAATAAACAAATGAAGGAACATTATAAAAAAGAGTGAGCCAAAATTCCTTTTTTACATAACCATATATTATATTATTATATATTATATTGTAAGACATGGTTTCAGAATATATTCCTGTGAGAAGGGCCCCCTCCCGTGCGTTTTCCTCCGGGCCCCTGCCTAAAATACACCCCGGATAATCCGGCTCAGAGGAAAAGGAGACAAAAATAAAAACAAAAATAAAGAAGAATTTCACTTTAGTATTCTTATATAAATCTAGAGATACTGCATTAATATGACCTGTTGTTACCTAAACTATAATTATTTAGGGAAAATCTGACATCAGAGGACAAGACCTTTGTTAAAACGAAAACACATTTACAGCTTGACAAGTCGTGTCAGTGCAAGCAAACTAACTCTTCTGAGGGGACTGCCTGCTAAAAATGGTGGGGAACCACTAAGATAAACCATGGTCCACATACTATGGAGCCTATAGTTATTCAGAAACATGCTGGTGATAAAATTCCCAGAATATCATTAAGCTTTTTTTTTTTTAGCTTGGCTTTTCTCGACAGAAAAAGCAGGCAGACCTCCTGGGGCTTCATTTTCAACATGAAAAGGCCACATCTGCCTTTACACAGGGCCCGGGCTTCATTGTGATGTGCAGCAGTGTTTAGGATTCCACAAATACCTCTATATTTAGGCAACAGCAGATCCATGGTGATAAAGCGCGTTCATCGCAATGCAGTGCGAGAAAGATAAAAATATGAACCCCAGAAAATTTGCAACCTGCCCTCTGCTCTTAAGGATTTCTGAACGAGCCCGCCATATAGATGGTTTGTGGGGAAACTCCATTACGACGAGAGAAAGGCTGCGGGTCTTTCCTGATTAGAAATTGATCAGGTCATTCAAATTCCACCCCGGAGGGAAGCAAAGCGGATTGGGTTGAAGACGGCCTGGAAAAGACTGCGCAGCGACGCAGCTTGCCTGTTGATTTCGCTCTTGCTATCGGAGCAGAAAAACAAACTGTACAGCCGTTTATCAGCTGCACTGACACACACCGACGCACAGGCAGGCTTAGAAGTGATCCGGTCGGCTGTTTGCGACTCAGTAACTCTCAGCGCAGCACAGATTTGCATAGAGCCCAAGGTTGGTTATTGTCAAAGGCAGCGGGTTTGACAAGGATACCTGGGGACACGTCTAATGGACATATCAATGGACTTCTATAAAACAGGCTGTTGACTCCACTCAGTTTGAAGCTCTTTGGCATTAAGAGTCCAGGTGGATGTGAGAGTGAGCAGAATTTATTCCCAAACAGGTGGCGACTCCCCGCTTTTGACAACGCCCCGACCATCATCTCGTTTCTCTGACCTTGTCCGACTGAAGTCTGGCAACCCTGCGTTGATCAAAGATTGCCAAGCTGAGACAGCAAAGCGTCTGTTCACACTTCAGAGGCTGCAGGGGAGTTAGGAAGGGGGGGGGGTGCAGTGCCAAACAGCAGCGAGGGAAAAAAGTGCACAAGCTGTGATTCACCACCCCCCCCCCAACCCCCCCCACGCCTAATCTTCAGTTCTGAGAAGTCATCAACTTTGCAGGGTGTAGTTACAGTAAAGTGTTTTCAGTTTGTGTTCCGTGGAAATTGTTTTTTCTCCCCGGCTTACCTCCGCCACCGTTTTAGAAATCAAAATTCTGCAGTTTTCAAACTCCTACGTATTATATACTTGAGAAAGGCGTCTGCTGAGCGGAGAGCTCGCCGAGTTAAACCAAACCTCAGCTGAAGTTAACTCAGGAGTGCTGTGATCACGATGTCAGAGCCAGTTTTACATCAGAACAAGTCACAAAGGCTTTTCATATACTTGGCACAAGTGAATGTAAAAAAATACTCTGCTGTAAGGTCAAAGGCGGGATGGCATGCCATGGAGACGGCGTTCAATAAACAGTCTTTACTGACATTACTTGTCAAAACTATTGCTCCTTAAAGCTCCTGTTAGGCTTCAGTGATGTCACACACTGTTCTCTGGATTTCAGCATTGTAAAGTTTTCGGCCAAAGCCATGTTGAGTTTTATGAAACCAGCAAATGCAAACAGTCGACCGCAATTCTACTCAAAGTCAAAGAACTGCATGTCTGTGACGCGTCAGTTCAAGTCCAACCCCACTGGATTATAAATATCAGATGTCTTACCTTAAATATGAAGATGCATTCCATCATAACACAAATATTTCTGAATTTTGAAACGGTGGCTTCAAGGCCCTCCTCTCTCTCTTTCATTTGTTTCGCTTCTTGCTGCATCCTCTCTTTCAGGAATAAGGTTTTCAACCAGTTGTGGCTGTGGGCCGTGTGTGGGTGGGGCTGCGTGTCACAGCCGCTGCTGCAACTGTTGATCATCTTGATTAGTGGAGCAGACTCTAGTAAGCAGCCTTTGTTTATCGAGCACCTTGTGCCTCACACTTCCCCTGCAGCTCTCCTACAAGGCTGCCACTCGTCCCTTTCAATTTAAAACACTGTGACGTTCAGTAGGTTGAAACCACAGTGATAGTACAAGAGTGGCTCATCCTCAGCAGGTGTAACGCACAATGTAGCAGCACTGACTGTATATAAAATGCAGGTGTAGCCACCATAAATAGCATATCCAATAATTCTATCTTTATATATAATAATACTTTGTGTTACAACTTTAATTATCTTTATAGTGGGTTACCGACTGCCCCACTCTATTGTATATTTTTTGGAAATATTATAAACACAGCTTTCACTTCAGAAACACAGCACCTTGCCAAGTGGTAGTGGGGAAACTTTTTTGCTGACTGATGCTGGATGTCAGGTGAGTCAGCGTGTTCCCACTGTGTAACCAGAGTGGCCTCTTCCAAATGAATGATGGGGCAGCGTTTTCTTCATGCCGAGCTGGAGCTGGTCTAAAAGTGGCCAAAAGAAGAACATTTATAACATGGGATGCTGTGTCCGAATGACAGAAAGCCTTTACTTTTAACACCACGCACAGCCAGCGATGATACATAGTCCATGTCTGAAAGGGGCTTTAGAAACACTTATTATACAAGTAAAGGAGCCTAGCAGCTCGATTTTCTTTTAATATGAGCAACATTATAACAAACCTAAAAGTAAGAAAACCTCCTCTATCATCAACAGTCATTCTCAAACTGCACCAGACGGGATGAATGAGAAGAGATGTTTAAAGCAACCAAGAAGAAAATCCGGAGGGATTTTCTGTGAAATTTCTGCTTTATAACTAATAATACGTCTCAGAGAATAAAAAATGAAAAAGGTCCAGATTTTACATTTGATGGCATCACATCTGTGAGTCTTCACGCTCTGGTCTCTGCCTTTGATGGAGAGTATTTCATTTTCACAGTTATTGACTTTCAGCTCAGCGCTCTATTTTAATAAAAGGGGAGGTATGGTTATGTTTCTTGCACTGGCAGATAAAGAGGATTCCAGGGCTGCTGAGGGA
This sequence comes from Apistogramma diplotaenia, assembly GCA_015052665.1. Classification (NCBI taxonomy): domain Eukaryota; kingdom Metazoa; phylum Chordata; class Actinopteri; order Cichliformes; family Cichlidae; genus Apistogramma; species Apistogramma diplotaenia. The sequence continues at coordinate 8,845 of VOQJ01035774.1, read as the reverse complement.
TTGAACAGCGAGGGCAAAGTCTTTTGACATGATTTGAATAAGCTGAGAAATGTTTTTGAGGTCAGTTCACACATGTGAATGAAGCCCTGCGTACGCCGTTAGATTAATTCATTAAGCTGGACTCGGCTTCATCGCTGCTTTTTGTTTTAAAGTCTGCAACCATGTAAAACTGCCTTTTTTACAGGATGTGGGCTTGGAGATCATTTTAAAATTCAGCAGACAAAACGGTGATCACATGCAAAATGCAGCTGTCATTTTGAAGGTGAGATTATTGTTTGGCCAACAGCAATAACTATTCTGAAACAGGGATGAGATGCATGCTTCTATCTATTGATGTCAACATGTTCACCTGTACATGTGATACGCTCACGCCAGATCATTCGTTTTTTTCATCGTTTTGTCTATTTGTTTCCATTCCAATTAACAGCAGGGGGAGGGACTTATACTTCCCCTAACCAATCACCAGACTTATCTGTTTTAGTCATGCCAACATACACGTTTGTCGAGTAAAATGTAACCGATACTTTTAATGAAGTCTCTTCTGGCCGTCTGACAACTGCTCAGAGCCAGAGTGAACCCAGCAAAGCAGCTTTGTGCCAGGCTAACCGACTGCTGGCTTTTCATTTAATGAAGAGCTATGAGAGCATGATCAATCGTCAAACACAAATCTGTAACAGAAAGCGTATTTCACCTGAAACCGTTCCTTTATCTGCTGCACTGTTTTCAGGAGGAGTCAGCAGGTTAAAGCCACAGCCACAGGCAGGGCAGTGGAGTCAGGAAGTCCTGGGATTTGTTGGAAATAATAACACGATGTGAAAACACCCGTCTTGGTCTTATTATTTAGGCCTGCGGTCTATAAGTTTCATAACGTTCATAACCTCAGTGCCCACATGGCTGAAAAAAATGACTTGGTTTTTCAAATTCTGGTTCAGTTTCTTTCTAAAACCACAACTACGCTGCTAAGACAGTCTCAGATTTTACATGACACTCGCCCTGCGGGCATGCCCCAGCGTTTGACTGGAGGTCACGGTGTTTGTCACACTCTCCCACAGCAACTAGGATGTTAAATAAATAACGCGTCTCGCTGCTGCACGGCTGACTGCGTGGACATGAACGCCTTCTTCCTCGTTCCTTTGGAGACAGCGATGTGCTTCCACACATCCTCTCCGCTGACATCATCGCCTGCGTCTTCTATGCCCTTGTTCAAATCAGCTTTACTTTTATTAACACAGCTGTAATAAACCTTTACTCATTTGTCCTGACTCAGCAGCTGATTATATATCTAATTTTATTGCTGCAAAAAAATGACATTATCCCCTCACTTTCACCCTCCCATTGCATCTGCACTGATCACTGCAGACGCTCGTTCGTCACGTCCTTCACAGCCCTCCGTGTACCTGCAGTTGCCTGAAGCAGTGAAGTTTCTCTGGTGTGTTGACGCCCTGTGAGGCTTCAGGCTGATGTCACCAAGAACAAGCACGGAGCAGTGCAGGCTGAGGTGAAGCTTCACACTGTGTTTCCAAGCAATTCCCACAGCTCAGCCTTACCTTTTTAAATGCCTTAACATACCCCCCCCCCCCCCCCCCCCCCCCCCCCCCCCCCCTTCCCCCCCCCCTTGTTCCCCCCCCCCCCAGCCCCCCCCCTTATTTTTTTTTTTTTTTTT
>VOQJ01035771.1:3406-13598 GCA_015052665.1 Apistogramma diplotaenia | reverse complement strand
CTGCACTTTAAACAGAACCCTGAGACTATCACAGAGCAGGTGCATTTATACGGAGACTTGATTACACACAGGTGGACTCTATGTATCATCATCATTTAGGACAACATTGGCTCATTCAGAGATCCTCACCGAACTTCTGGAGTGAGTTTGCTGCACTTAAAGTAAGGGGCCGAATAATATTGCACGCCCCACTTTTCACTTTTTTATTTGTTAAAAAAGTTTAAAACATCCAATAAATTTCATTCCACTTTACAATTGTGTCCCACTTGTTGTTGATTCTTCACAAGAAATTTTAATTTTATATTTTTATGTTTGAAGCCTGAAATGTGGCAAAAGGTTGAGAAGTTCAAGGGGGCCGAATACTTTTGCAAGGCACTGTAGTTTCTCTTACTCATGCTTTTCTTCCCCTTCAACACAGTGTGAAGTTTAGCATTTGCAACCTTTCATTCTTATTCTTTATTTGTAGAGCCAGACAGCGGCCACAAACTGGGCTGGTGATCTTGGACATAAAACATGCGATGAAAGCCCTCTGTGTCAGGCCTGAATGTGAAATGATGACAGTTTTCTCTCTTTTGTTTGTGAGTTTTATTTGTAGAAAACTTTCTCAAAAACACAAACAAATATACAAGTTTACAAATGATAGAAATTCTTTAATTGTGGGAACTGCTGATTTACATAGCACCACCTGAAGAGTACAGAATTCCCTGTAAGCAATGAATTAAATAATTAAATACAAAAACATTTTTAAGCTTGTTAAATAGGTCCAAGCACACAACAGCATCTCGTCGGCTAAAAATATAGAAAAGTGAAAAGTTTCATGTTTACAACGAAGCTCCTGGACATAAAGAACAAAAAGTTAAAACATAAATACGATGATATAAAGTTTTCTTTGTAATCCATCACCAACTCTACTGCTGAGTCTCTGTAGCATCTCCCCACATTGCACACACTTTACTTATAGTTGTATTATTCATCAGTGAACTGAGTCTGTGGCTCCTGCCTGTCTGTGACTGACACCAGCTGTGCACACTGCTCACACGGACATACTGCTGCAACATTTTCAAACATCATATCAAAGCGCTGTAAAAAGTGTGGCCATGATATACTTTGATCACCACATATTTAAGCTTTATTACCTGATTCAATTTCAATTCAATTTTATTCATATAGCACCAAATCACAACATACAGTTGATGAAAACGTTGCAGCTTCAGAAATGTTGTCACGGCCGCAGGGCTGAGCTTGGTTTACGTGTAATCGTCTACTTGTAACTCTGCAACTCTTCACTGCTCTTCACACTTGTCTGATCAACCCACTGAGCAGGCTGTTACAATGCACGGCAAGTAAATAAAGTGTTCTCTAATTTGCTGTAATGTTGGACACTGAGTAACGAGTGTTCTTTTAAAGCTTCTTTCATTCACAGAATCTTTCACCACCATATCTGACCAATCAGCTTTCTCCTGCTGGCTGACCTCAGGCCTTCATATTAATGCAGTCCTGTCATGACATTAGCAAGATGCAATCCCAGTATCCACTTGGAGACTCTGACTTTCAGGCTCATAGTCTCTAACCTTACCCGAGACAAAAGAAGTTGACAGCCTCCAATTCAGGCAAAGTGGCCCAGTGAGTATGACTTTGAAGTCTTGATACAATTTAAATGAGTGAGTTATATAAAACTTCAGGGGGAAATTAACTCCAGAGACCAAAACTACTTTTGCAAATTGCTCTAGAAGTGCTTTTTAAGGCTGTTAACTTTCTCATTTTAACATGGGAATCTGTGGGGATTGGTTCACGTTTGGGGGCAAAATACAGTCACGCTGACATAAATGCACAAAGGTGTATGTGACTGGAAATCATTTACATAAATATTTACCCTCTACTGAGCAGTGACATATTCAGGACATACATATGTGTTAAAATAGTAAACCACGGTTTAGAAGGCAGTATGACAATGTGAGCTGTATTTAATGAGTTAAAAATAATGCAAAGAAAGTAAACCTGCTCTTGTAGCTTCTTCACTAGCTTCTCACTGCTGTAAGTCACTCAGTGGCTGCATATGTTTCATGATCAGAAAGCATAAAAAGACTTAATCCCGAGTGTGTGATAAAGATATTAGTGAGGATATACCACAGCGCCAAAGAACACCTCAAATTCATTCTTGGAAATATATTCTGGATGTGTTGAAGTCACGTGCAGTCTGTCTCTTGCTTTCAGGAAAAACAAGCCAGCTGTGTAGAGGGATTTTCTCCAGCCTCCTGTGCTGCAGCTCAACGTGTGGCTCGATGACAGGAGAGCCACATCCTTCTCGTATCCTGCTGTAACATGTAGCACCTTGTTCATCAGTCTTATCATGCGGCTAGGACATTCCCCCCACCCATACGTGATCTGCAGAAAGACACTGTACAAGCCATCTCTGGGCACCACAAGATCCCCATTGGAGTAGTTGAAGCCTCCGCGACAGTAAGCATATCCAAAGTTATGTTCCCATTGAAGGTACTTCTCATTAGTGGTGTTCCCTCGAGGAGCTGAAGAGCAAAAAAACCCCAGAAAAGTGAGGTTATTTATGTTTCTGCCTCTCCATCATTTCTAGATAACTACAAGCTTAAGTGAAGCTGAGAACATTCTGAGGCACAGGAAGAGCAAAATGTGTTATCTTTAAATTTTTTACCTGTTAGCATGACACTTGGATTCTCCAAATCTGGAGATCTTAAAGTTTCTGGTTTGAAGCCTACAAGAGAGAGTGAAAAGGTGTTGTTTGAACCGTAGTGCCATTTTCCTGTTTGATCTTTATACCAACATGCTGTTGACTCATTTACCTGACAGGCTGGCAGGGAGCACCGTTGGCTGTAAGAAAGCAAACACAGTCTTAGCAGCAACACTGACATAAGAAATTAACGTAACAAGCCAAAAGAAGATTTCAATAAATGCAGAAGAATTTGTACATCAAAGTTGCATAGTGTTAACTATGTAATGAAACGTTTCTCTGTTGCAATTCTGCTCACTTCTGCCTGTTAAACTCAGAGTTTGCAATTTGTAAATATTAAGTGGATTCTGCTCAAAAGAATTAAAGGAAGACTTTGAGAACATATGTAAATCTGATGATATGATTGTGAAATCGAACACTAACTTGAGACCTACGGCGTCCGGGTGCCATGTGCACTCGTTTCATTTCAATTCAATTTTATTTATACAGCGCCAAATCACAACAGTCGCCCCAAGGTGCTTTTTATTGTGAGGTAAAGACCCTACAATAATTACAGAGAAACCCCAACAGTCAAAATGACCCGTTATGAGCGAGCACATGACAACCGTGGGAAGGAAAAACTCCCTTTTAACAGGAAGAAACCTCCAGCAGAACCAGGCTCAGGGAGGGGCAGTCATCTGCTGTGACTGGTTGGGGCTGAGGGGAGAGAGAGAGAGAACGAAAGACATGCTGTGGAAGAGAGACAGAGATTAATAATAACACCTAATGATTAAATGCAGAGTGGTGAATGAAACGAAACACTCGGTGCATCATGGGAACCCCCCAGCAGCCTAGGTCTATTGCAGCATAACTGAGGGATGGTTCAGGGTCACCTGATCCAGCTCTAACTACTGTATAAACTTTATCATAAAGGAAAGTTTTAATCCTAATCTTAAAAACAGAGAGGGTGTCTGTCTCCTGAATCCAAACTGGGAGCTGGTTCCACAGAAGAGGGGCCTGAAAGCTGAAGGCTCTGCCTCCCATTCTACTCTTTAGTATCCTAGCAACCACAAGGAAGCCAGCAGTCTGAGAGCAAAGGGTAATGTGGTACTATGAGGTCTTCAAGATAAGATGGGGCCTGATTATTCAAGACCTTGTATGTGAGGAGAAGAATTTTAAATTCTATCAGATTTAACAGGGAGCCAATGAAGAGAAGCCAATATGGGAGAAACCTGCTCTCTCTTTCTAGTCCCTGTCAGCACTCTAGCTGCAGCATTTTGGATCAGCTGAAGACTTTTCAGGGAGATTTTAGAACTTCAACATGCCATTCAAAATGAACAAACTGTAGTTTGCACACAAGTCTAATAAGAGAATACCCCTCGGGTCCGTTCCTCCTAAGGATCGGTACTCCGTTTGGCGCGTAGGTACAAATGACAGCAATTCCCTTAAGGTTCGAGGTTTCTATATTGTCACTTGTATTCAATTCCGGTGCACTCTGGGATGAAGCAGTACAGACACTTGTGTAAAAGCGAAAACACAGGGAAGAAACCCTCTTGTGCACGGAGAGAAACCCCAGCATGCAGGTAATGAACCAGTGGGATACAAGTATACCTAATTGTGGACCAATTGGAAGCAGGTTTCAGGAGGTAGCACACAGTAAGGGCATCAACATTAATGTCTTAAACTTTTGTCGAATGCTTCTTGGACTCTGATGCAGATTAACACAAATGTTATGACCTCGTGTATTTCGAGGAACCACTCAATTTCCGGTCAAAATTAACTTTTTTTCCTGAGCTCTTATTTTGGAGTTCATACCCCCAGGAGTGAGACGGGGGAGTGACAGAGGGCACGCGTTCCTAAGCAACGAAACTAACACTAATGCCACCGTGTTGCTTACGCACGAAATCAGTTTTTAAAACGCCGCTTTTAAGCTCCTCTTTCACGCCAGTTTGTTGTGGCTAAGACTTGTGTGGAGATAATTTTTTGAAAAGTAAGCTTTTGTGAACGCGCACACCAAAGAGCGGCTGCGCGGTGACAACACCGGCGCACGTGTCCGCTGCTTTCCTGGCTGCGCGGCTCCCAAACTTCGACCCTTTTCGCAGAAGTTTGATTAAGGCTGCAGCAGTTTAGCAAACGCTGCGAGAGGAAATAAACTTTGACCCATCTGGCTGCGAAAATCAAAACAGTAGAGCAGGACGTCGAAACGTGCACCGAAGATTTAAGGGCGTATGATACAGCTGCGTTTAACAGATTAAACAGTTTGATGTGTGATAAACTTTTCTCGTAGTATTTAAGCATTAATTTTTCAGCAGCTAAGCCTGGAGAGTGTTTGGGGAGGATCTATGCCGTAAGAAGGGAAATGTTACCTGGCTGTCCGGTGGCGCATGTCGTTGCCTTCCGAGTAAAACCGTGAGTAGTAAAGGCAGCGCCCCAGCGAGCACCAGGACCAGAGTCACGGCTAAAATCTTTGCCATTCGCTTGTATCGTGCCTCCTTCTGCCGCAGCAGCTGGACAGGAGTGTTGTGATTCTGAAGCCCTGCCTGCGCTCCTCCTCCGTAGCCCCATCCGTCTTCCTCCATGCCTTTGCTTTGCTATTCCTGGATTAGCTGCTGGCTCCCATCCTTCATCTCCATTTATTAGCGCGGTGTCGCCCACGTTGTTGAAAGTCTCGATTTAAACGAGTTTCACTGAGTATCGACACTCAAACACGAACTTCCTGTTTTTGGAGGTTGGTTTTCACGGAAAACCAGCGTGAAATAGTTTGATCACTTTGACTGAAACGGGAAGAAAGCTTGAAAGTTGTGAGATTATTATATTTTATCAGAGCACAACAATAACAAATCACCTCCTTCAGACCACGCCGTGAAAGATTTCTCATAGTGACCATAGGCTAGACTGTGGTTTTCAGTCTCGCCTGTCATGTGGACGGTGTTTTTGAATGAACCTCAGCAAACCTGGCTGTTATCTGCCCGTGTGCAGATAATTTGCAGACTAGCAATAATCACAACTATTTGTCAAGACGTAATAAAGCATTAGTAGTAGACTGCTGTAGGGTGTCACATGTTCTTGTGACCAGGTTTTCTAAAGAACTGTCAGTCTCAAAGTATTATATTATGCATTGTAGCAGTGCGTTGCTAGTCTAAAATAAACAACTTCCTGTATAACAAACACAAGAGATGTGTGATAAAGCAGAGTTATTATCAAGCAAGTATGCTCTAAAATTTGGGGAATTTGCTGGAATATTGTGAATCTAAGAATGATGTTGAAATGCAAGTATTTCTACAAACTGCAAATAAATGAGAAAAATTAAAATCACATCAAGTTGAAAGATGACTGCAAATGACAAGAACTTTATGTTTAGCTTGCACAAACTGCACAGGCCAGTCTCAGACTGCAGAATCCTGCTTAACAGTTGAACCTGAAACCTCCTCGGTATGCACTGCAGTTCAAATTACGTAGGCGAGGTTCATAATACTAAAATTGGCTTTTGTTAAAGCGCTATCAAAAATGTAATCAAGTCATTTGCAGTTTGTAGATTCACGAGATGTGAAAAATTCCCCAAAATGCTACCTAAAAAAGTGAAATAAGCATTATTGCTGTAGTATTACTTGCTTACAAAGGCAAATATTCCAGGCCACTATGGAAATAGAAATTGCCAGTATATTAATAAAGGAAGTGTTCCATATTGCTGTTCTCAGTAGTTTAATAGTAAGGTGACTATATCAGGCAGCCTGCAGTTGAAAAAGACAAAAATTGAGAGGGTGTGTCACTTAGCAGCAGTCAGCCTGCAGTAATTGGGACATTAATTACCCAGAAACTGTGTAGGTGAAATGATAAATCATTCAACTTCCTCTTCACTCACAATTCTAACTGTCACTTCCCTTGACTGTGACTGATAAATGTGAAGTTTCACACCTTGATTTTGCAACATCACAGCCAATATATATAAAGCTCATCACTATCCAGTAATACATACCTGGAATTTCCCATACACTTCAGGTTATGCAGTTTAAGCAACTGAAAGCTGTTGAACAAAGACTCCAGAAAAAAAAGCTGTTAAAATATGAAAAGACTCGTAATGCCTTCACCTCTATCACACATAATCTCTTGTGTTTATTATACAGGATATAAACTGGACGTTTTAATGTTTGCAGTTTGCACGCAGGAACATGAAAGGCTTCGCAAAGTCCTGCTTGTATGTAAATCACATGTAAACTGCAGTGTAAATTTTTAAGGGACATCATACGAATATTCATAGATTTCTGCACTTCTTGAATGAAAGATGTTTTTTTTATGTCTCAGCAGAGGACTGTTGTTAAAATGTGATTGTGAAGAGATGTGCGAGAGACAGACAACAGTTAAACCCATTTTATTTGAGAGTTGGGCTCTGACTGTGAGGTATTATTTACACTTTGCTTTTTTAAAATTTTTTATTCCTTGTTATGATTTCTGGGTGCATTTGAGTCCTGTAGCTGCATGTATGGCAAAGTCCACTGAGAATAAGAAATCAAAATACAAAAAGCTGCGGGCCGACCGCAGCGTCACACTCTGGGGAGTGAAAGCACGGGAGCTTGTTGAGTGACAGTGTACACACAATATTCTACCTGTACAATAATAGTGCTACTATTCACATTCATCTGTACAGTAATAATATTTACAGTGATCACATTAGGGAAAGAGCCAGTACCTGAGGAGTTGGTTTCATAATTAGCTTTACTCATTCACCATGGCAAAAAGAAGCACGCCCAACCAATGGTAGCTTTATTAACACAGAAAACATGGGGTCCTGTCCAGGATCGTGTGGGAAGTGCATCAATATTACAGCAGCCCCACTGTTTGAGATGATGCAATCTGATTGTAAGCAAAAACAGGATTTTTTTTAAAAATACCATCTGCAAGTTGGTTTCACTGTATAACAGTATCAGCATAAAAATACTGTTTATGTTTTTAAAATCTCTTATCATGTGAGTCACAGTACTCACCCTCTCCAAGAATCTGAAGCATTTCCAAATGGTTTGTTCAAATTTTGCTGAAGTAGGCAGCCAAGTTTAGATAAGATTAAGAATGGCATCTGACGCAATCCGAGTTATGTGTCACTACATTACCATGGCGCCAAAAGGAGGCAGTTTGTAAATAGCAGTTGTATTTTCTTTAAAAAGGAAACACTCCTCTTAAACAGTTCAGGTGAGCTGGCACACTAACAAAAGAGAGGAAGCTATAAACACAAGATGAGGTCACCAAAATGCTTGTGCCAGCCGACTTTGCCTCCCCCAACAACTCTCGTTCTCGCTCTCCAAAACACACCAACTATACATGAAAACATATCAGCCGATTCAAAGTACCATTTGACAGCACATAAGATAAAACACCATGAATAAAACACATCATACATGTGCAGCATTTCTCCCAAGGATGAAACGTTAACCAATAAATAAGAACAGAATACAAATTCATTAAATAACAATCATCGTCTCCGATTGAGATCACTGTAACAAGTGATCAGTTATAACTTAAACAGTCAGAAATTCATTTAAAAAATATCTGAAATGTTAGGCTCCTGGAAGTCCTCTGACTGGCGTCAGGATCATTGTTTCAGCCTACAGGTGCATAGTTCACCAGTTCCTCACTAGGCCTCATTAATCTGCACAACAGCGCCCTCTGCAGGAAAGACTCAAACTGGTTTCTTTGGACCCCGTTTCACTGAGCACCCATACCGCCCGAAATCATATGAAAAAGAGGAAGCTATATGTCTCTTTGCTTTGATCGCTCTGTTCGGTTGCCAGGTGCTGTGAATGCCGCAGATTAGCAGTGTAATGACAAGCAGTCAAACGTGGAGCTTTGGATTTGGTGCTTTCCAGCAGCTTTGTGTCATCTGTAAATCTAGGTGTCTGCTTTGGGGATGGATGCAGCGCTAGGCCTTGTAGCAGTTTCCCTGCGTGGTGAGTGCCAGCTGGCCATTGGGAGCTACCTCATTAGCCTCGTCCTCCAGTAGGCCTGACACATCGGCGTTGGGGATGCTGTCGTGGTAGCTACTGAAGCTAATGTTGTCCTCTTTCAGTTCGATGGTCCAGAAGGGGGCATTGAGCTTGCGGTTCTGGTACTCCCGGTAGGTGTACACACCTCCCACAAAGCCCAGCAACAGTAGCACCACCAGGATGATGACAGCCAGGATGATGATATTAAACTGTGTCCAGGTGACCTCCGTCAGGGCTGCTGTAGTGTTATCAGTGGGGCTGCTCAGACTGGTCACCAGGGCCTGGGTGGTGGAGGTGCTGCTCAGCGTGGTGCTGGTGTTGCTGCTTGATGTGGAGGCCGGGATCCCTCCTGCTGTGGGAGATGTTAATGTGGTGCTGGTGGTTGTTGTGGTTGATGAGGAAGTACTGGGTGTGGGGGCCTTTGTGGTAGCTGCTGGTGAGGGAATAAGTCGGGGTGCTGAGGAGAGAAAGTAAAGGATTTAATCATTTCTTAATTATTACTTTGTGAAACAATGCCACACTTTTTCTGACAATTTTCAGCTCTTTATTTTTATTCCTTGACTCAAGTAGCTTTGTAAGGTTCACGGTTTAAAATGATCCTTATAGTGGGCCCTGGCGTAATAATGTAGTGTGTTTTGGCCTTACTCGGTCGGGTGCAGTTATGTGTTCGGGCATCCCCTGTGAAGCCAGGCGCACAGAACTGGCAGTGTGGCCCAGTGGTGCTGTTGATGCAGCGGAGGCAGCGGCCAGTGTCGGGGTGGCAGAGCTTGGCGGGGCCCCGAGGGTCTGCATTCCCACTGCAGTCACACGGAACACAAACCCCAGCTGATTTGTAGAAACCAGCGCTGCACTCGTCACAGTGTGGTCCGTGGTACCGGGGAAGGCACTGGTCACATGCTGGAGAGCCCATTGGATCTGCACAGGAGCAGAGAGAGATGCATACCAGCTGCTGATCATTGCTGTTGATGCATGACTTTCAAGTACATAAGCTTGGTCTGAGCTTTGTTTACTTCCAAGATTACTCGTGTTAAATATTCTAAAAGCTAGCTGCACTGATAACTTGCAGCATAATGTCCCAGTTTTATTTATGTATTTACTTTTTAAGAAAAACCCACTGAGCACGTATGATCTTGTGCAGAATTAGACAAGCCCAAATGAAGCCGCTACTGCTGGGCCACTAGGTGGCTGAAGAAGACAGTGTATGGATATGAGAGAACCATGTTCTGCCAAGTCGCCAGAGGAGGGTGTGATTTTCCCTGTTTACAATTCAGTGAAAACACAGTGCTCATCATTTGGACTCATTACTGAATGTAGAGGAGGTCCTAGTGCTGTATAAATTCATTTATTTTGACTGGTATTAACTGGCAAATCAAAATGTTACATGGACTTGTATGTTAAAGACTCTCCCGCTGCTGCTGTTGCCCTGTTACAACTGATTTGTTAGTGAAATAAAAAAAAAAAAAAAAAAAATAAAAAAGCAAAAAAAAAAAAAAAAAAACAAAAAAAAAAAAAAAAAAAAAACAAAAACCTCAAC
>VOQJ01035768.1:8317-20203 GCA_015052665.1 Apistogramma diplotaenia | reverse complement strand
CTGCACAGCCTGCACCTGGGGTCTTGCCTGGTGTGGCAGACTCCCGCCTCTAGAGATCTTGTGCTTAGAGCTTGTTCTTGTGCTGCCATGATTAGTGCCTCTGTGCTGTCTGTTAGTGCAGCTTTGTCCAGCCATTAGTAGGATTTCCCTACATCAGCCACTTCTTCTATCTGCCGGTGGTACATACCGTGCAGAGGTCGGTCCTTCCATGATGGTTCATGTTCTTTCTCCTCTTCTTTCTTGGGTTTCTGCTGCCTGAGGTACTCACTAAGCACATGATCCATCTTCCTGATGTATTCATGGATCTTTGCTGTTTCATCTAGGATAGTGGTTCTGACACTTACTAGTTCTCGGCCACCTTACACTTAGCGTACAGTCTCAGGGTGCTGCATTTGGGGTGAAATCCTCCGTGCATGGTAAAGAGCTTTCCTGTCTTGATGTCAGTGGTTTCCATCTCCTTTGGCCAGCTTATTATCCCGGCAGGGTATCTGACAACTGGCAGGACGTAGGTGTTGATAGCCCAGATCTTGTTCTTCCCATTCAGCTGACTCCTCAGGACTTGCCTCACCCTCTGCGGGTACTTGGAGGTTGCAGTTTTCCTGCAGGTTCCCATTAGCCTGTGGAATTCCAAGGTATTTGTAGCTGTTCTCAATGTCTGCAATGTTGCCTTCTGGAAAACATGAACAAGAAAAATGAATAAAAAACAGTAAAATACAGTACTGTAATCTTAAGGCCTTTACACACTCGTTGCTAAAAACGACATGAAACTCCGAAACTTTCGGATGTGATCTTGTCGTGTAACCTTTATTCACACCGAATTAAATGCAGTGTGAAAAATTGCAGGCGACATCAAGCGATGATGTAATGAAGTCCTGATGTTTCTAAACAAACGAAGGAAGAAACAGAGATGCTGGTCCATCAGCTCCTGAAGAAGCAGCAGCAGGGAGAGTTTCATGGTTTGAACCTGCAGCTGAAGCTGCATCGCGGCCACTTTTGCGCATATTTTACGATGTCAGGGGCAGTTTAAGCTCCTGCTGGCAGAGTTGGGAGACAAAAAATTATTTCAGAGAGTGACTGACCTGAGCAGCGTGTAGCTGTGTGTCTGAGGAAAAATAGTGTCATTTTACTGTTCCCATATCACTGTATAGTCAGTACATCGGTGCCCGGTTTGAGATATGAATCAGGTTGCATTGCAGCGGTCAGATCTGTTTGATCACTTCCGAAAATCAGGAAAATATAAGTTGATCTGAAATCCTGTGAAATGAGCAGCCGGTGTGGACGGCTGCATTAAGAAAAAGTGGGTCAACACATTTTTGACGCACAAAACCTTCGCAGAAAATTTAAGCAGCACTCTCTTAAAGTTTAAATGACTTGACTCTGCGCAGTAAAACCTGAGAAGAACGAGATGAGGGATGCAAGAGGATTGTGGGAGAGAGTACCGACACGCCAACTATCGATGGCGTCCCGAAGCTCGGCTTGTATCTTGGAACTGAACTCATATCTAGAGCGGAAATTTTGCTCGAGCCACCGCTCGCATCTCGAAAAACTCGTATGTGGAGCAGCTCGTATCTCTATATAGGAAGTAACTAGCAGTTACATGCTAGTCACTAGCGCTAGAGATAGTTAGTGACATTCAGCAACTTCAAGCAACCACAGGTGAAATAACCACTGCCTTCCAGTGAAGTGGGAGGATTCCAAGTGAAACCTTTCTCAACTATAAGCCAAGTGATTGAAGTGACTACCAGTGAGAGCCAGGAGACCAGTGATTGACATATAACCAGGTGCTACCCAGTTATATCCCAGTTACCCAGGAAACTGGAGTCTTTAATATCTGCTAGCATCTAATTGTCAGCTGCAATAATGAGATGTGCAATGGGCAAATTATTGGATTTTTAATGGATAGGTTGATGTTGTTGTCATGACAACAGAACCACTGCAATAAAGGTCATATTCAAGACAAGCTCTGAGTCAGAGTAATAACAGGTCACACCATCATTGCCTTTAACATTCACACAAAGTAACAGACAAAGACAGCTTTATCAAAAAAAAGGTAATATTTTGATGAATGACTCATAACAATCATAGCACTCCAGGGGTCAAAGTCATATGCAGTTATTTGAGGAAAAGTGATGGAAATATTACTATGTACTGTAACACTTCTAGTTTAGGTTCTCTTGAATTTTACTGCTGCAAAAAGCTGCAACTTTTACATGGTAAGGTGAAGTGTGTGTGCTTACAGTTTACTCTGGCCTTGACCAAGTTTCATCATACACGCTGGATAACGGAAGAAGCCGACACTTCGACGTGCTAAACTATACTGCACATCTTCATCCAAAGTGACAGTAAGACAAAGTTTTCACATCAGCTGCTGAAGAATGGCAATATAGAATGACAATGGAAGTAGGAAATACCCCCCATACACCAGTGTCTCACATTTTCAGCAACTACAAATTATTCCACATGCAGTCTCCACATGAAGCTTGAGTAAGGTGTCAATCATTTTGGTTACCCTGCTTCTGTAATTTATGTAGACAGCAGTAGCTTTCATTTAATGCATATTCATATAGTGTACTGGGTAATTGTACAGACTTATGATAGATAGTGTTCTGAGTGATTGATTAAAGTGCAACTGCGGTTTTATTACAGTCAGCTTTCATTCAGAGTGTCATTATGAGCAAGAGGAAAGGTGGCAGTAACATTTGTCAGTTTTTTGTGCAGCCTCTGATAAGAAGAAAAGTAAGTTGAGAGGAGTAGTTAAAAAGTACCAGACAAATGATGGACATATATATAAGTATAATACTGTACATGTGTGTGTTTTTGATAGCAGTCAGTGCCATTCAGATCAGGAATAGTTAGTTCATTCCTAGCCATTATGGTAAGAAAAGCCTTTTAATAAATGATTAAACTATTTTTTTCCTCTACATAACTGAAGACACTGAATGTTACCATCAATACCTAGTTACCTTCATAATTTACAGTATTGCCAAAATTTAACAACATCCAATAGGTGTGCTTTAAATAAGAACACAAAACAAGTATGTCTTGCTTTGGGGCAGTTTACATGGTTGCATTTGGCATCAGAGCACATTAAGCTGGCTACTGTTTATGCCACCAATCACAAGACAGAAGCAACACAGAGTCCACCTGATACATTTTTTATTGAAATTGTCCCACCTTATTTTAAGTTGTATCCACAGGATATATGAATCAAACTGGTAACTTCAACAGGCTGAGACAGGTTCTCAATTTTGAGATAGGTAAACAACATGGGTAAATAAACATGTAAGCACAATGTCAAAATCTTCCCAGCAAACTGGGCAAAACTGCATAAAACCCAAGAGCTAAATCTCAGATTCTACAGGCCTCAGTTAGCATGTTAAATGATAAAGTTTATTACAATACGATTACAGTGCCAGTTAGAGGTTTGGACACACTTACCCTAGAAGAAGAACGATACCAAGGTAACTTGGTAAAGAAATTATGAAGTACAAGCACTTTCCCAGATAAAAATCACTGAATACAGTGACAGAACACATGCTTGTAAATGAGAGGGAGGTAGGTGTAACAGTGAAGATGCAAGGAGTAGAGGTAGTGAAAACAGATCAGTTTAAATATCTGGGGTCAATCATCCAAAGCAATGGACAGTGCACAAAAAACATGAAGAAGAGAGTGCACACGGGATGGAGGTGAGTGTTGGGGTTAGCGTGGATAGCAGCAAGAGTGAAGGGGAAGGTCTCTAAGATGGTAGCGAGACCTCTTATGATGTATGGTTTGGAGATGGTGGAAGAAGGAGGGAGACGGAGCTGGAGGTGGCAGAGTTGAAGATGCTTCAAGATTTCCATTGGGGGTGGCCAGAACGGAGGAAAAGAGAAAGACCACAGAGAAAATTCATGAATGTAGTGAAGACCATGCAGAGTATTGTTGTGACAGAGGAGGTTAGGGTGAGATGGAGGCAGAGGGCATCTGTGGCGAAGAAGAACAAAAGCAACACCTAAAGCTTGACTCAAATTTGGTTACACAACAGGACAATGATCCCATGCTCACCATCAAATCTAGAAGAGAAGGGCTAAAAAGGAAAATAATGAAGGTGTTGAAATGATCGAGTCAAAGTCCTCAACCTGAGTGAAATGCTGTGACGGGACAGTGGCCAAACAGGACCTTAAGATAGCTGCGCATAAACAAATGCCTGCAAATCCCAATGAAGTGAAGCAACATTGTGACACAATTTTAAATTGCATGTGTTTGAATACAACAAATGCTTTTAATCTAGTCTGCTCAAATGTGCAATTGTGTAGAAAATGGCTAAATGAGAATTGTGCAGGTCTGCAATTCATACTTGATTTTACCCTTTAAGTTTTCTTGATGTAAAGGCAACAAAACAAGATGGTGTCCTTTCTTCCTGCCTTTATAACAAGCCCACAGATGACAGCAGCTTCTCCAGTAGGGATGGCACAATACCACTTTTTTATGACCGATACCAATACCAATATTTTGCATTTAGATATCTGCCAATACCGATACAAATCTGATCTTTTTTAAATTGCTTTTAAATGCCTGGATGCATTTTGCATAAGTCAATGGCCTCTCACACAAAAATCACTGAATTACCTGAAGTGTCCCGTTCCTGTGTGAGAAGGTGATGCACTGGCTTATGCTATCTTGTAACTGCAACTGCAACTATCAATTATTATTAATCGCATATTCTATCTATTATTCCATCAATTACTCAAGTACTTGGATAAAAAATACTTTTTCATATTAACAGTTCATCTGCATATTTTAACTTCTGTACTGCAGTTTTCAGTGTTTGTGGAGGCTGCATTAGCTTAATGTTGTATTAATGTTGTAATGCCCGCTAGCTATTGTTTCAAATATTAATTAGTTGCATAAAATATATATATATATAACATGACTACGCCTAAGTTGTCAGTCCACTTGACAAAATAAGAGCACAGCATCTTCAATAAAACTAGAGTCACTCTAAAGTCTGTAACACATACAATCAGTGACTGAGCCTGACTAGCAGAGCCTAATTTGTGGGTAAGTTCTCATTAGAATCACCCCCATGAGACACAATTGTCATTAGTGACTTAAAATTTTTGTTTAGTTTAGCTCATTTGCACAAAAAAAAACTATGGAAATGATGTAGACTACAAAAGACAATAATTACAGTACAGGAGCAGAAAGAAGCCTGAAAGGTTTATTCAGAAATCTCCCCTCTGTAAAGATGAAGGGAAATTTTGAAGAAAAAATTATTAAAGCTTTACTATTTCATTAAAAATAAAACCAGATCAAAAATATTTAACATAATTTTTAGCAGATAAAAAAAAAACTGGACTATTTTGTAGTGTTTTAGAGTATCTGCCAATATAACAACTTTTTATATAAGAATATATTTCATGTGTTGAGAATATGAAAAAAATTGCTGTGCTTTGTCTGTCCTGTGGTAGATGTAGCTCCAAAACTAAAGTGCTAGTGGGAGTTTATGACAGCTCTAGTTTTCTAATCTGTGAACACTACTTTGACAAAATCCATTTGGACTTAACCAAATACATAGATGCAACTGGACTCATGCACACTTTTATCCATCATATTGACAGCAGCATGTGCCCTCAGTCTGAATACTGCATGCATGTACAACTGCTCACATCTAAAGTCTGACTCACAGTTTGCAAGACAGAGTCTTTCCTCATGGTTTTAACAAAGTGACTGTGAAACCACATGCTCATTGGCTAACAGCTTGTCATTCACAAGTCATTAGCCAATGAGCATACCCTACGCAATTCTTCTTTCTGGAACTTTGACTGACCAAAACTAGCAAAATGGTCTTAATGTTTTATTTAGTGTGACAACTGAATGATCGAAACAATAGACTCATCATCAAAATATTTCCTGTCCAAGGGTTATTTTCCACTTGTACCAGACTGGAAGTGTTTTAGCAACCACAGCTGTTTCAGCCCTTCTGGCCATTGAAAATAATCTAGGTTTAATCCCTTCTGGGTTGGCTTCACTTTCAGATACCAAGGCTTCATCCATCTTTTATACTGCCTCTGGTGGTGATAAGGATCACTTTCCATTTAATTATGCTGCAGGGCAGATTGCTCAAAGTAGAGGAATTCAGGTTTCTCAGGTTCAGTCTTGTTCATAAGAAGGTGGCAAGTGGAGCAAGAGATTGGCAGCTGGACTGGTGTGAAATCTGCATCGATGCAGATATTGTACTGATCTGTAAAACTATCAGTTTGCTGGTCAATACTGTATATATTCCTGTCCTATGGCCTACTGCCACCAACTATTGGCAGTGAACCAAAGAATGAGTGTGGAAATGAGAAATCATCAGTAGGGCGTGTGGGCTCTCCATTAGAAACAGAGCGAGGAGCTTGGTCATTTGGGAGTAGCTTAGTTAGAGTAGAACAGCTATTCCACATTGAAAGCAGTCAGAGGGCAGACCTCCTTGGTGCCTTCCAGGTGAGGTGTTCTGGGCATGTTCTACTGGGAGGAACCCCCCGGGGCAGAGCCAAGACCTGCTGAAGAGATTAGATCTCTTGACTGGCTTGGGAACGTCTCAGTGTCCACCCTAAAGAGATAGAGGAAGTGGCTGTGGAGAGGAAAGTGTGGACATCTCTGCTTACATAGCTACCCCTGCAACCCAATAAATTAATTAACAATTGTAAAACATTAATTAACAATAAGAATCTTTAAAATAACATGGCTATTTATTCTAAGAAAAGAGGTTGTGCTGATTTCATAAAATTCGTTTTTGCAGTGGGAGTGCATCACCCAGAGCCAGATGTTGCTCACCTCTGAATGCTTAGTCTTCAGAAAGACAATGACTGACATGTTACTTAAAGTATTTGTGCAAAAGGTGCAGCATGTTCCTACAAAATCCCCCGCTATCCTATACTGACGAGAAAGGTTCATTTCTTTCCTCCCAGTTGGTGCTTTTAGTGATTTCTGCATCACATAAATGTAGCACAAGAGGCCAGTGATGCTGCCAAGAGACCAGTCAACTAATGTAGTTGTCTGATCTAGTGCAGCTTCCTCACTAGGTAGGAAGGAAGAAGGGAGCGATAACACCGTCATGGCAGATTTTGTATTCTAAATCATCTCAGCACCAGTGTGCACTCCAGTGCAAAGTCAGTGAGCAAAAACCTCGAGGTGATTTTTAACAGTGTCTTGACTTTTGAAGAGGAAGTGAAGAGGCAGGAGTGGAGCTCTGCCTTCTGCAGTTGAGAAGCAAATCAAAAATCACGTTTTTTTTTTCTTTTTTTTAGTATCTGGCTAAACTTTTTCTCTTCTGCTGTTTCAGCTTCAGTCAGCCACTTTCAAATGTCTGACTCCTTCAACAGCAACAGATTATTTAAACTGAAATATGATGAATAAACATCTCTACACTGGTTAGAAGATACAGTCAAAGCTAAAGACATTAGGACAGTGACCCATTTTTTCTTGTACGCCACCACAACCGATATTACCCTGAAGTGTACATTTTCAACAGACGTAATAAAAACTGATTGTAAAAACTAAATTTTTACACTGAGCTGTACACCCTGTGTTTAATACCCCTCTGCATGCCTGTCCCTTTAGACAATAATCTCTTCACAGTTGTTTTTAAACTGAGTTAGGCTTGGACACTGTTGTAATTCCACACTTGAACTATACATTTTAAACACAATTTCACACTATGTATGGATATATAAAAACTTCCTCTGGCGGTCCAAAAACTGTGTATCTGATATATAAAGATAACCATAAATATAAAAAAAAAGGACTGGATTAACTATTTAGTAATTACCTATAAATACATGAATGTGTGGCTCAAGCTGCAGGCCGTTAGGATAACATGAGCCAATATGTGAATTCTAGTGATGTCACAATTAGTGGGCCTGAAGTGCACTGGGAGGTTATGCTCAGAGAAGAATCTATTGTGTAACACTCAAAAAAACAAGCTGCTATATCCCACCTGAACACAAACCGAACAAAGGAGTGTATTCTGTGCAAAGCAGCGAGGAATGCTTGGACCTGTAGGCTACATGGGAAAGACCAATGACACAACATTGGAGAGCCAGCTCACCAGGATGAGCTTTAGCTGTACATCTGCATTTAGCGGATAAAAGGCACTCTTTTGAGGATGCTATTGCTCACATTTTGGATAGAGAAGAATGGTAAAGTACGCTATATATGTCCACTGTCACCATCACTGAACAGAGATAGTGGCCTACAACACCATCTATCACCTCCTGTGATGCACTCTTGAGATCCCGTCCGAGGCGGTAAAACTCCCATTCACACCTTGGCTCATGTGACTTAAATAAGTCTCATGATGGCAGAGTGTCTGACCCTTAACAATTCATTTGATCAAAGATGCTTCAGTGACTCTCAAACACTACCAAGGTGTGAAATAGCTTGGACCCTGATGAGCTTTTAATTGGCTTCAGACAGTAGAGGTGATACATTTTTTTCAAACAGATTTTAGCATTAGTTGTTTTTTTTTTTTGTTTTTTTTGTTTAAATTAAAAGCACTTCCACTTGGGGGCTCCAAAGAGGCAAAAATTATATGAAAACTGGTGACCTTAAGCACAGCTGAGTTGCCAATGATCTACTCAATGTTAAGAGGCTAAACTCTTTGAGCTACAGTTGAAAGTGTACCCTGCCATATGAGTGGCTCATCAGATATTTACATTCACGAGCTGTTGAGAATGTGTACCTAATGAAGTGGCTGGTAAGTAGATATTCAGTCACCACAAGTCTCTGCTAATTTTACATCTAAATTCTGGTGAATCCCTGCTCACACACACAAATTCCAAGCCTGTCCTCAGAGTGAAAACGTAGGCATTGGTCGTTTCCGCAACCACGGATTATGACCAATAGTTACATTTTGGAAGGGGAAAAGCAACATCTAGTGTTCATGGACAAAAGTGCGTTTAAATAACGTGTTCGGTTTTGTCCGGCAGACCCCAGAAAAAGACATAAATATTGATGTCGTTACATTCCCACACTACCCTAACATTTGTTGTTCATGTACGGAAGTCATTATATTGTCATTTGATACTTTGACATGACAGGCTGGGAGTGAACCATCAACCTTCACATTGATAAATCCTCCGAGACACGGCAACATTACCCATGGACAGGTCCATACAACATGCTTAGCCGGAGGTGGGCGTGGCCATTTGGAAATGTAAATATAGGTGGTATTTCGGGGATGTGCAGAAACGATGGATGCTTACGTTTTGATTGGAGGACATGTTGCAAATTCCTGCACTTTGTACACTCGAGTTCTTAGATTTGTCGATTTACTCCAGTTGGTGTACTGTATATGTTCCAACTACATTGCCTATCTGGGTCTGGGCTGCATTTCACAGTTTCTGCTCTTTGTACACTTTAGGTTCCGTGTACTGCCGGGATGAAGTCTAGGCTTTGTTTTCTTTAGGTCCTTTATGTGCCCACAGTTCTGTTATTTGTAAAACCACCATTGTGTGAAACTCCCTATGAGTTCATGACCAGAGAACAATTGTAGCTAGAAAACTGTTGCCTTATTTAATATATAATGAAGGAAAAATTGAGCTGGCCTTCATGTTTGACAAATTAGTAAAATAAAAATGTAAACTCTGGGAGACAGATTTGCTCATTTAATTTGTGATTTGCAGGGCTTCTTAAAAATAAACCACAAACCCCAGCGAGGCTGTTTCGCTCAGAAGATGATGTATAAGCATACAGCTGTGCATTCAAATGTAACTACCTACCAACATAAAAACAAAGTAGTAAAAATGTATAAATTAAAACATTACTTCTCCCTTTGCCTCGAGTTGTATTGTATCATTTATGTATGGTAATATGATTTACTCATGAAAGTGATTGCGTTCAACTTCTAATCTTTCACAACATCATGTTTACTTGATTCATACATACCATATATTGCATGAAATAAATAGCAGCCAGTAAACCATGAGATTTTCAATACAGAAACACTAATTTTTTCTCTTGCATCATCTTTTGTTGAATAATGGGGTGTGTCATCAAGTGTCTGTAGTGTCTTTAGCCAACATATGTACAGAAATCAAACTTTAAAGCTTTTGTCTTAGGCATTTCTTGCTCTTCGGTGTTGAGGTGAAGACAGAGGTAGCCAAGGTGGACTCAGCATTAACATTTTGGTCGGTCTCTTTGATGTCAGTAAACACTTTCCTGCAGAGATATTGGGTTCAGGTGTAAATGAATACATCATGATGGCAGAAAAGGCGGCGTATGCTTTAGGATAGGGCTGACCTTGTGACTGTCGACTCCACCTCTTGCTCTCAGATGTGTACTAAGAAGCAAGTTTAACGGCTTAGCGAGCTGTGTCAAGATCAAAGTCAGTATTATCTGTGTCACTAATGTGGCAGTCTCTTTTTATCTGCCTAAATCACCATGGTAACTTGTGCTGAGTCTGCATATTCACAGGAACGAATTCATTTGGTGATCCAGGAAATATATAAATGTTATATTTGATTCTAATATGTTGCTAAGTTTTTCATGGCTGGAATTGCAGTAGAACACACACACACACACACACACACACACACACACACACTCACACACACACTAAACAAACTAGTCAAACTAAAGCAGTTTCCATGTCTCCTTTATTAAGATATGGGACAGTAACCTGTGATGTTTAAATGTAGCTAGTTTAAAGTTTCAGAGCTCAAATGTGCAGCCCTCATGTAACAATAATCAGCAGCACCATGAGTTTAAAATAATTAACTCAAAGTAAATGTTTATTTTACTGATCTATTTGCTAAATCTCAAAATCAACAGTTTTCTGCAGCATTATTCCCTGGTCTTATTTGTAACAGTGTTTAATTTTGTTTTTATATTTGTATGTTTCTTATAGACTTTTTATCACCATTTTATCATCATCATTATCATCTGATTAAAGCAATGGGTGAACACGCACAGAGCTGGAAGCAGAAAGCTGATAACCACCATTCTGATATTGGTCATCTTTAAATGGGGTTTTAGGTTTTGTCAAGTCAACCACAGCAACGAAAGCCGGTCTGTGTTGAACTTTATTTGCAGCATATCACTCTGGTTTCAAAAGATGCCAACGGGGACAAACGTTCAGCTCAAGGCTTGAAAACCAGGACTTTACAATCCAGCTGGTTGATGTTATTGTTGCTCTGATGGGTGTACAATGAAGCAATATTAATCGCTTAGTGAGCTCTAAGTTTATACAAAGGCACCAGATGAACATCTCCAGCTGTACAAACTCTACAAACATATAGCCAAAATGATGATTGTTTTAAACTCATGAAAGTGTCTTTATTCAGTTGAATTTAATTGTATCTACATAGCATCAAATCACAAAGGTCACTTTATGGGTAGAGGCCCTACAATAACTGCTGATTGTAGAGGAATGATATGTCTATCTCCTAAAGAGCTTCTTGACTTGGTTAGATCTTGGAGTTTTTTTCCTAATGAAGAAAAGGTTTCTGCCACCATCCACTTTAGTTGTCCTCTGTGGCCTTCCAGAAAATTTGGAATTGCAGTCATTATTAATAATGCACTAGTTTGTAGATTTCATGACTCCTAAAGTTCTTGAAATCTCTCGGTTGATTTTCTAAACCTGGTGGCCTCCTTCACTGACCTCAAACCAGGAGTTCCAGTAAACAGCTATCAAGTACAATTTCAATGCTTTTTATTTATTTATTTTTGTTTATTGTGGAATAATGAAGCAACACACCTGGCCGCAATACTGCTTGTCAAACTGGGGACTGTGTATAAAGATGTACACTACCGTTCAAAAGTTTGGGGTCACATTGACATGTCCTTATTTTTGAAGAGAATGCACTGTACTTTTCAATGAAGATAACTTTAAACTAGTCCTAACTTTAAACAAATACACTCCAT
>VOQJ01035749.1:5470-20904 GCA_015052665.1 Apistogramma diplotaenia | reverse complement strand
AAAAGAAAGATGAAAATGAAATTTCCCAAGGGGGACCATGAGAAACTGGAATTGTTCGAGGGCCACATAAAGAAGCTGAACTCAATTCTGATCCATAATAATTTGATCTCCTTTAAAGGTTATAGGTGCAGCCCTCCACAACAGTCTCAGTTTCTCATGTGGCCCCTTCAGAAAATAAATTTCTCCTCCTCCTCCTATAAAACAATTTTCCAAAGAGAAGCAAAGCATGTTCATTCATCCATTGTCTTTACACTATTCCAGCTTAGGTTTGAAGAGGACATAAATCTATCCCATCTGACATTTTTATTTATGTGCAAGAGGCAGGACATCTAGTTTCCAGATGGGAGGAAATATTACACATAAAAGCCTGACACTAAGGAGAGTAACAAGATTCATGAGGAGGGAAAACTGATCATTTTCTTGTGTGGAACAAACCACAACTAACCAGCAATGGAAGTGAACCACACACTGAAGAAAAGCATTGTGAAGGCTACAGGTTTTAGAGCCAAGGATGTAAACAGCTTGAACTCAAGTGCATCATGTGTCTGGAGCAGCTGACCAATGGTATTAAATGGTACTAAAAAGATGCTTGGAAACCCAGCAACTCGTCTGAGAAAGAGAGGTAAACTCTGTATACTTTAATAGAAGCAGAAGCACTACGACTGTTTGAAAGTGCCATAAGGTGGTAGAGGCTAATTGTGTGCTAGTGGAGCGCACGCCAATGCAATACATTGTATTTAAATTTTAGCTTTCCCCTTTAGTGTGTCATTGGCACAAAATATTCCAAAACTACTGAAGTTCTGTGATTATAGATGAATGCAGTGATTCTGAAATGTATTCATTTGGGATAACCGTGGTTACCTCTGTCATGACTCACAGGTAGGACTCAAGCGCTGGACACCAGAATCTGACAGAAACCACTTTTATTTGGGGATGTGCTCACCCACTCCTCCAAAAAACATTCACAAACAAAAGGTGATAGGCCAGTCCGTGGCTTTGCAATCTGCGTCGTGTCTCTCATCCACAATCCAAGACCTCTGAGGAAGAAAACTCATAGGACGTCTTGCTGAGGCAACAACCCGGCGTTGACTGAGAGTCATCCCCTGGCTTATAACTCCCTTCCATTAAGGACATGAGCTGCAGGTGTGTAGATCTGCCACAGATGAGCCCCGGAACTGTGGGACGAGTCAGGAACCGCCTCCTTCAGACCAGGGCAGGACTTCCTACAGAAAAAACTCAACACAAAAAAAACCCCATACAAACAGGCTCACTGAAGCCGCCCCCCTCCCGGGGCCATGACAACCAAAGGTTCTCATGAACAAGTACAAGTACAGTAATCCACATTTCTAAGTTTTAAAAGTGATGATGAATAGCATGGTATATTTAAAAAAAAATCTAGATCTGAGAGAGCTGTGACGGGATCCAGGGGCTTAATCATATGGGCAGCAGCATGAAGAAACCTAATTATTTTAAGCTTCCTGTTCAGTTTCTCAGCATGAGTTTTAACAGGTACTTGTTCATCTAACCAGATACACAGATGCTTCAAATGTGGGAGGTCTTTAATTTGAGCCCTTCTTATTTAGATATTTAGAGGGGTTTTTTTCCCCCTGTGAGATCTGGTAGAGAACATGGTATTACTCTTCCTGGATTTAGAGAAGCCTAATTCTAATCAACGCCTTCTGAAATAGGCAAAAAAAAATCTGATTTTAATTTAGACAAAGCAATGTCTATGAAGTATTATCCACATAGGTACAGTAAGAGCTTTAAATATTCTTATCAGTGATACTGGGTCACTTTCATACATTATGATCCGGATAGAACTTATTGAATGTATAGCATCCCTTTTGTAAGTCCAAGGAAACGTGATTGATGATTGTCTGCATCTGTTGCTTGAATACTGCCAAATAACCAGCTGCATGCAGTTATATACCTTTGCATAGGACATATGCAGCATATTTATACAACTGGATCCATAATTTGTTGTCCAAAGACATGTTTTTTTTAGTAGTGTCTGTTCACCACAACCACAGTGGATTTTAAATCGATCAATGTGACTGAACTGTTTAGGAATTACAGCCATTTTCATACAGAAACCCCCACAAGCAGGTTCATGGCCAGGTGACGGCTGTTCCTTTGGTATTTCATGACATATGGAGCAGACATCTGTCTGCTTATAATTGAAGTTGTTTCAAGGGGTTGAATTTATATTTTATAGATGGCCACTGTAATTTTAAATAAAATGCCCAAAGAGAGGTGAAGAGGTGAGGCAGGTTGTCATTAGGCTGAGAAAAATGAAATAATCATATCAGAGAGAGAGAGAGAGCAAAAACTTGAGCAGTCGCCAAATCAGCAATCTGGTACATTTTTTTAAAGTCTGCAATGGCGAGCTCACCAAAAGGACTTAACAGTGGCTTTAGTACAGTAGGTAAGCGTCATGCCAAAAATGACTTGGGCCTGTTCTTGGGCTTTAGTTAGTGTCTTTATCATAATCTGTTTTTGTAACTTTATTTTGGATTTAGGCTGGAGTTCTAGTTCTTGTGTCTTTGTCCTTGACTTTCAGTTTTCTCTGCCTTCACATCATCCCTCATGTCTTTTCAAGTCCCCGTCTGTTTGGTGTTAGTTACTTCCTGTTTTTTGTGTTTTGCTTCCCTTGTCTCGTGTGTGTTGTTCAGTTTTGCTTCCTCTGCCTTGTTTTCCCCCAATTAGTTTCAGATGTGTTCTCTGGTGTTTTTCATTTCCCCTAATCACCCCAGTGGGTATGTAAGCCAGGAGTGTCAAACGCCCTGCCCGCTCTGGCCACGCCCGCTATGGCAGTCCATGAATTGGTGTTAAAAATACAGTACAATTTGGCTCTTTAAGTTACTTTTTTGACATTTTGCTAAACCCTTTTAATTGGAGGAGAAAGCAAAATGTCAAATAATTTACTTAAAGAGCCAAATTGTACTGTATTTTTAACATCAATTTGTAGACGGAAGTAGGGGGTGTGGCCAGAAACACCCTGTGGGTCAGGAGTTTGACACCCCCTGAGTTTTCCTTCGTACTTTGTTACATTCTCCCTCACAGAATGTGTTTCCCTGTTTTTCATGCTGTTTCCAAGTTTAAGTGTTTTTGGATCCAGCCAAGTCTAGTTAGTATTTTGTATATCCCACCCTGGGAGTATCAGCTACTCAAGCTGTTTTTAAATTTACTCTTTGGTCTCCAAGACCTGTGTTTCGCTCCTATTTTGCTTGCAACACAGCTCAACTGTGTCACATACAAGAAAAAGAAGAGAAGTTCTCTCTTTGGCAATATTTCATGCATTTAGATTTTTTGTTTGTTTGTTTGTTTTTCATGACTGGTCCAAGCCTGTTGTAGCATCATGTAAATGTTTGTCACAGTCGAACATTTTTTACAGAATTATAGTGCCTAAAATATATATATATAATCCAGTCTAAAATTACTAGTGGAGAAAAAAGAACATTACATTTTTTTTAACCCTGTGCTGATGGGGTGTCATCAGACAATACTGCGGTGGGTGGGCAGGGGACCAACTTAAAACTTTGTAAATACGATAATTCAAGAATGATGTGACCTAGGATGTTCAAAGTCATACCATGAATCCATCTGCTAAAAGTCTCAGATGAGTTAGTTCTCATCATAATAATATCAATCACAGAAAGTGATAGTAATCTCTGGATTATAGTTATTGTGATTTTTATCATTTCTTATTCCTGGTTCTTATTTAGCTATTTGCAAGTCACTCAGGCTCATATGCATCCCATTAAGATCTACTGAGACCTGGAAATAATGCGTTCTAGGGCTTGTTCTTCCAGGGAATTTGTGCCACCTAGAGATTCTACTGCCAGGAGACTGAGGGGTAGCACTGGTGGCTGACTTTGTTTTTTTCTTACTTTAAAAGGTTTGGCTGTTTTTTTTTTTTTTATTGGGCAACTGGTAAAGGGTCGTTATTCAATATCTTCTGTAGTACCAGTGTATGAGTGTCGGTGTGATTTGACCACATCACATTTAATTCATACTTGTGGATATATCAACTCTTTCACAGGGATCAGCAAAACATGCATAACTCCTGAAATACAACTTTTAGGGAGTAGATTATGTCTATATATATGAGACTCTAAACATACTTGACAGATGATTCAGTTTATCATTTCACATAAAGCCAATTACAACTGTGTTGCGATCACAAAGGCACATCAGTTTTTAAAAGGCAGCTGTTAGGATTTTTGTTGAGCAAGCACAAAGCTAATATTGTACACTGATTAAATCTCAGTTGCATATATTAACTAATTGCATTTTCTCCTAAAATAGTATGGCCCTGAAGCAACTTTATAACTTATAAGACTCATTAAAGCTACTGTCAAAATTCACAAGGTTCATTAAGAATTTTTTAATTGGATTTTAATACAGAAAGATTTAATGTACGTGTGTTTTTTGTTCCACTTGAATTTCCAGAGATTTTAAACCAACAACCCAAACAATCCTAGCTTGGTTTTCACAGTTGCTGATTTTTACTGTTTATTACAGTCTCAGTTTTAGGTCAGAGATCCTCATAAATTTTCATGGTCGTGAACTACTTCTGCAAGATGTACATCTACTAGATTACATTAGATTAGATTAGATGAAACATTAATGATTCCTTGGGGGTAGGCGTCATTGCTTCTGCAAAGAATTGGATAGAGCAATAGATAAAAGGACATAAATAGTAATAGAGCAAGTAAAGGATAGAGGGATATGTTCAGATGCTAATGTGTCTCCTCTAAAACAATCAGCTCTCAATTATGTGGTCATACTACCTCAAATTGAAAACTGTCCATCTGCTTTATCTCTTGCAGACTTTGGCTCAGAATCCTTAGAACCTTAAGGAGGTCGTGTTAGAGCAGGGTAGGGTTCTAACTAAGCTAAGCACACACTCTTATCAGACTTGATTTATCAGATCTTGTTAATTAATTCCCTAATTAGCATAATCCATTATTTATGTACAAACTGTGTTTTAGGTCCGGCAGGATGTAGGTGAGTTACAATGACTTGCCTTTCTTGTGTTTTTATGCCAAATGCAATGAATAAAGCTGAGCAGCAGAAAGGTTTTATTGACAAGCAGGGTTTGTATGTTTCAGTGATTCCACAGACTGTGTTATCTGGGGGCTTTTGTACCCTGACAGAGGATCCCATAGGTGGGGACAACTGTAGCCAGAGCTTGTATGGTGCTCTCCAACCCATACATAAAACTCTTTCCTAGATGTCTGCCACAGTGATGGCTATGGAGGTGATCTGATTTATTCTCATGGTTTCTATGTCTCTATTCTAACTCTTCAAGCTGTTAGCCAAGGCTGTGAGTCTTTGCTTGGCAGTCCCTCTGGTGTGGACAGCTTGCTGTACTTCTTAGACACCCCGTTTTTATCACACCTTTCTGCAGCTGTGATAGCTGGCTAACATCCCCCCATGCTGCCTTGATCTTGGCTTCCAGTCTTCTTGTACCTGGAGGGAACCCATGGAGGTACAGGGAGAAGCTGCAAACTCCCCCACAGAACGGCTTTCCCTGGGGTTTACTTATTGATTTGCTATTAAGTTATTATTATAAAAAGAAAGACTGAACATCCTCAAAACAGTGTGACGAAGTGCACATTGGGAGGAGGCTGAAGCTGGTCAACACAAAACAGACTCTAATAGATATTGGATGTATTTGTGGCTGGTTTCCCACCAATTGTGTCAAGAGCATCACCATGATTATTCCTTGATATTAACAATGGTGTATTAATAATAAATTAATACTACTGTTTCAAAATAAATATTCCCTAAATGTAAATAGATTGGTTTTCTGCTGAAACCCAACCTTAATCATAGTGTTATCACATTATGAAAAGCTTTTTTTATGAGCTAAAGGTCATACAGGAACAAGTCCATAAGAAACCTAAAGGAATGTAACAAAATAATGTGCACAATCTTTTCAACTTAGAGCATTATTAAATGGAAGATTTGTGAAGGCTACCTGTAATTTTACATCTATTTTAGCAGCGCACCCCTCTCAGCTTTCAAAATCGACATTCTGACCCAGACCTACTGCTTGTGTAGTCCTTTCCTGACAGTTCAGGGCCTGTGTAATAAAGTTAAGCCTTTCCTTATGAGTTCACAGATCCTTTGAAACTTCCTAGGTCTTATAGTTTTCACAGTCTGGGGGGAAGAGAAAAGAATAAGAGAAGAAGTGATGAAGTGATGAAGTACAAAGACAAATCTAAAGAATTATCCCCACTGTCTGATTTTCCTATGAGGCCTATTTAGCGTTTTTTAACTGGTTGTGTGTCTGGCTGTGTGTTCTCTTCACTGAGTCTGTGCTATGTTGTGTGCATGGGTGTGTGTGAACACCTACGCATGCATGTGCGTTTGTACGGGTTGCGAAAACGGCGACAGTTTAGGGTCACAGGAGGAGATCCATTACGTCACCATGGCAGCCAGCCTTAATTACAGCTAACTTTAGTTGGAGGAGAGGGAGCAAAAAAAGAGAGGGAGAGAGAGACGAAGCAATGAATGTAATTAAAAAGTCTATTTGAAACCATGAGATTATTACAGTGATGTGGTTTGTGTAATGGCTTGTACAATACACTGATCCATGTGTCTCGTTCTACGCATGCAAACACTGAACGTGAAAGCGCCAGCTCTGTGCCTCTGCTGAATAAATGACCCGCTCCATGTCGAAGAGTTCATGCCTTTTAATAGGGGTGGCCTAATTAAAAGTAACATCATGTAAAATAATCTTTAATTGCATCATTAATCCATGAAGAGTTTAGATTTAGTTCAAAACGCCCAACACCATCCCCCAAATCCCAAGGTGACATTTTATATTCATTTTGTCTGGGCAGTTTATTTATTTATTTAGTCTGATACTGTCTGCGTATATTCTGATATGGATGTTTTGTAAGTGACCCATCTATCTTGAGTAGTTGGGGCAGAGGACCCCCCTCTCCCCCAGACTGATTCAAACTCGCTGCAATAAAGAACACTTCAGGAAATCATTCCTACCATTCTTCAAACTGTATAATAAACTGTTTCTGTGACAGGAGGACAGACCTGTCCGGACATACAGTAAGAACCACAGACATATTTCTGTATTAACTCCTCCTACAGGTGTCTTTCAGATTCCTAGTATGCATATTTATTTATTGATGCAATCTGCACTACTCTCTTGCACAATGTCAGCCTTTCTATTACTCATATATACGTACGTTTTATTATTTTATTTTGTTCTTATCACTGTTGTATAGCACAGGACAAACCAAGAATCTTCTAGAATAATTAAATAAAATCTCAAATTGGAAAAAAAATAAACTCAGACCCAGCATGGGTTGCAAAGACTGGAATCTCTTAAAGTACAACTCCTGTTCTGTAGTATAGAGTCTTATTGTTTAACCAGTATGTTTCCGCGTGTGGCCTTTAGCAGGGCCGATACTAAGTAGTGTCTGTTTTGATGCTCTTGTCACAGGTAGCAGACTTAGCCTTTCGTCTTTCTGTGATTCCTTTCTAAACAATTTAGATTGGTTCTTTGAAATAATTATAATTGTGGAAAATCACAATGTCAAAGACCAAGAAAAGAAGTAAAAAGACTATTAAACCAAGTTTGTTGTACTCTTTGTAAAGGCCTGTTGTTTAGGAGGGAACCAGGAGTGAAAACTGGGTCCAGCTCAGAGCCTCAACCATAAAATGCTGAATACCCATAATATTAAACTTTCCATTACATTTATCTGGTAATTTTTGCATTTAATTTGGAAGTAGTATTTTGTCCTTATTTGAAAGTATTTTTAAAATGTGGATTTAATGTTTTTATTTACATAAAGAATCTGAATAACTTTTTCAAAATGGCATCAACTACCTCACAATTAAGAATGTGTAAGCAAAGTGTTTTACATTTTAGGTTTAAAATTAAACAGTTACATTTTTGAAATGCTACTTGATTTACTGATAGTCAGTTTGTCTATACTCAATTGAAAAGTTATTCAATTTAGCCGTGGAAATGGAAAGAAAATGAAAAGGTTCAAAAATGCATGTTTTTTTCTGATTTGGGTACAACAACCTCGAATATACCTCCTGCATCAAGGATGTGATCAGGAGCAGTATTTGCTGTATAACTGATCACTGCTGCGCTGGTGAAGTGGAGCTTAAATGGAATTTTATTAAGATTTCTAATATGACATCTGAGTCCAGTCAAGTAAGCATAGATCATTATCTTTTTAGCACTGCAGCATTTTCTTTCCATAATAAGCATGACCGCCTTTTGAAACTCATCTGTGTTTAGACATCTTCTTGAACTTGGGTACACCTACTGTATGCATGCACACACACACCTGACGATAATGCTCACACATTGTCAGTGATGACATTTCCGTTTTTGTTTCTTTCCTAATTAGCAGTCTCTTCACTCGCCTGGTGCACCATCAGCCAATCGGCAGAGTCCGCTCATTACCCAGGGTTTATTTCAGGGTCTTTGTCAAATGAAGAGTGAAAGTGACAGCTCAATCTAACTGCAGCAATAAGCCTCGCATGGTCGCCTCCTCACTGCTGGTAGAGGATTCAGCTCGGCTATCATCTAGGGGCGCACTGGATCACACTCTGACGCTAACTGAAATGCCACCCTGTTCATTCTTTTCATGTCTTTTCTTTTCTTTATCTGCTTCTGTTTTATCTCTTAGTTCTGGATGTCTGCTTTGGCCATCACCATCCCAGTACCCTCTGGAGCCTTCATGCCAGTATTTGTCATTGGTAAGAAGTAAATAGCTAAGTGTGTTTGTGTTTGTGCGTAAAGGAACGAAAAAAAAGAAAAATCTAACCCTACTGTATAGGATTGTATTTGCGTCTTAATAATTTAACAACATCTACCAAAAAAATGAAACAAAATAAATACTTTGAAAGTCAAGAAAGTTAAAATATTACAATTATTATAATCATATAACATCATATCACATCTTTTCCACTCATGCTTAGTTTTTGGGTGAAACCATTTATTGATAAACAACTGTGTTTTCTATTTTGAAATCATAATTAAAAGTTTACATACCCTAGTGATTTTGGCCTGATAACAAGCACAGAAGTTGACACAAATGGGTCTGAATGTCTACGAAAGGTAACATCCTCACCTGTGATTTGCATGTAATCAGTGTGTGTGAATAAAAGCTAAGTGAGTTTCTGGGATGCAAACAGACTCTTGCATCTTTCATCCAGCCACTGACATTGCTGGATTCTGAGTCATAAGGAAAGCAAAAGAATTGTCAACAGATCTACTGTATGGGAAAAGGTAGTTGAACTGCATGCAACAAGAAAGGGATACAAAAAGATATCCAAGGAATTGATAATGCCAGTCAGCAGTGTTCAGACTGTGATTAAATGGAAAATCAGGGGCTCTTATAAAACCAAACCACAGTCAGGTAGACCAACAAAAATTTCGGCCACAACTGCCAGGAAAATTGTTTCGGATGCAAAGAAAAACCCACAAATAGCATCAGCTGAAATGCAGGAGTCTGAAAACTAGCAGTGTGGCTGTTTCAAGATGCACAATAAGGAGGCTGCATGCCAGAAGAAAGCCATTACTGTTCAAATGCCACAAAGTTTCTCGCCTACAATATGCCAAACAGCACAGAGACAAGTCTCAAAAGCTATGACACAAGGTAATTTGGAGTGATGAGACCAAAATTTAATTTTTTTGGCCACAATCATAAGAGGAGAGGTGTCAACAAGGAAATCCATTGCTACTGTGAAGCACAGAGGTGGATCGCTGATGCTTTTGGGATGTGTGAGCTACAAAGTCTCAGGAAACTTGGTCAAAGTTGAAGGAAAGATGAATGCAGCACGTTATCGGCGAATACTGGAGGTAAATCTGCACTCATCAGCCCGGAAGCTGTGCATGGGACGTACTTGGACGTTCCAACGTGACAACAATCCAAAACACAAGGCCATGTCGACCTGTCATTTTCTACCGCAGAACAAAGTGAAGGTACTGGAGTGGCCATCTCAGTCTCCTAACATCAATATCACTGAGCCACTCTGGGGAGATCTCAAGCACGCAGTTCACGCAAGACAGTCCAGGACTTTACAGGAACTGGAGGCTTTTTGCCAAGAAGAATATACTGTACTGTATTTGACCTATATACTGTATAGGTCACCAGGCTGTCACAGTGCTGACACAGAGAGAAAGACAGTAATGCTTACACTTGCAGCCAATTTAGAGTTTCCAGTTAACCTAACGAGGAGATCTTTGGGCTGTGGGATGGAGTACCAGGAGAGAGCCCACCGAGGCACAGGAGAACATGAAAACTTATATTTGTGTGACAGCAACACAGTGGCACAGTAGTTAGCACTTAGGCCTCACAGCACAGGAGGAGTTCGAATCCATCATCTAGCCTGGGCCTTTCTTTGTGGAGCGTGCATGTTCCCCTCATGTGTTTTCTCTGGTACTCAGGCTTCGTCCCACAGTCCAAAGACATGCAATTAGTGTGGTTAGGCTAATTGGTGATTCTAAATGGCCTGTAGGTGTGAATGTGAGTGTAAATGGTTGTCTGTCTTGCTGTGTTAGCCCTGCGACAGACTAGCGACCTGTCTAGGTACCTCGCCTATCGTCTTATGGCAGATAGAAGTTGACCAGTCTTCCAGGAGCACATTTGTAAGCTCGGACGACAAGACCTGGCTTGTGGTCGCCGCTCTAATTCATCCCAAAATGTGTTCTATCAAGTTGAAGTTAGTGCAGGCCAGTCAAGTTCTTCTACATCAAATTCGCTTATCCATGCCTTCAGGAACCTTGTTTTGTGCACTGCTCGGTAGCCATGTTGGAACAGGAAGGGGCCATCCATGCTATGCACTGTGCTTGGTGATGTAAGGTTTGGCTGCACAGCCATTGAAACCCTTTCCATGATGCTCTCCGCACACTGTTCTTGAGCAAATCTGAAGGCTGCATGAAGTTTGGGATGTAGAGATTGGCTCTGCAGAAAGTTGCACTATGTTCCTCAGCAACCACTGACTCTATGATTTTACCACATCATGGCTGAGTTGCTGTCATTCCCAATCACTTCCACTGTGGAATATTTAGCAAGGAGGAAATCACAGTACCACATTGGAATTCACTGAGCTTCTGAGAGCAACCCATTCTTTCACAAATGTTTGTAGAAGCAGTTTGCATGTCTTCGCATCTGTTTTTATACACCTATGGCCAAGGAAGTGATTAGAACACCTGAATTCAATGTTTTGGATGAGTGGGTGGATTCTTTTGTCAATATAAAGTAGCAACTTACATGTAAGTTTAGGGTGAAAAAGTCTTTAGCCAGAGTGAGAACTGCTCCTTTTTAAAGAATACACATTGACTCTGAGTGTCTGTTTGGTTGTTTATTTCAGGGGCAGCCTTTGGTCGTCTGGTTGGAGAAAGCATGGCAGCCTGGTTCCCTGATGGTATTCACACAGATGGTACTATCTACCCCATAGTGCCAGGAGGTTACGCTGTCGTGGGTGAGTTAAAGACATCTCATTCAGCGATCTCTCATTCTCCTTCGTTGCGTCAGGGAATGTCAACTGGCGGCCCGCGGGCCACATCCGGCCCGCCAGAGCTTTCCATCCGGTCCCCGAATACTACTGCCACCGGTACAGACACCAATCAATCGTCATAACCCGTTTAATACCAAACTCTGACTAGTCTGAATTACTGAAAGCTTCCAACAGTGATTTCCCATAGCCTGTAAATGCCTTAGTGTCCCATGAACCAATCAGAATGCAAGATTGGACTATGTGACTTCAAGCATTATCCGGATTCACTGAGCAGCCACTTCTGTTGGTGGTGATCAGATTGTAAACACAGCTAATGGTGAATCTAACCTTATTTTGTATAGATCAGGGGTCGGCAACACTCAAAGAGCCAGTTGGACCCAGTTTCCACAGAAAAGAAAACACTTGGAGCGGTAAATACACACACGAAAACGAAAACGTCAAATACTTCCGGCTTCCGCGAGTGACGCATATATTGAGAGCTGCAGCGTAAGGATGAAAGAGCCGCGGGTTGCACAGTCTGATATTTGTGCCCTTTTGCCTTCACACTGGGCAGAGGACGAACTGAAGATTTTTGCTGGTTTTGCCTCAAACAAAATAGTATTTATTAAAAAGTAGGTAAATTACTATATTTACATTTTAGGAAAACAGGCTGTGCGGCACGGTGGCGTGGTGGTTAGCACTGCTGCCTCACAGAGAATGACATCTGGAGGGCCTGGGTTCGATTCCACCTTGGCCCAGGCCTCCCTCTGTGTGGAGTTTGCATGTTCTCCCCGTGTCTGCGTGGGTTTCCTCCGGGTACTCCGGTTTCCTCCCACAGTCCAAAGACATGCACTTCCTGGGGTTAGGTTACAGTAATTGGTGACTCCAAATGGCCCATAGGTATGAATGTGAGTGTGAATGGTTGTCTGTGTCTCTGTGTTGGCCCTGCGACAGGCTGGCGACCTGTACAGGGTGTACCCTGCCTCTCGCCCTATGTGAGCTGGGATAGGCTCCAGCCCCCCCGCGACCCCGAATGGGATAAGCGGTTGAGAATGGATGGATGGATGGAGGCTGTGCCTGTGAAATGAAATTAGTGCAATTTAGCATAAAATCCAGATAAAACTTTTAATGATTCTATATTAATTTTAAAAAATCTACAACAAAAATAACCTTCTCAAACGTAGATTGTGTAGAGATAATCTCATAATACTCATGTAACATTTTGTTTCTGTGCTCAGCTGCACACAATTGTGCTGTCAGCATAATAACTGTAAACATACTGTAATAGAGAAGAACATGTAAGTGCATGACTTGCACATCTCATCATTAAAAATAGTATGAATTTGAAGGGAAATTTGTTTTTATATATTAGTTAGGGTACAATATTAATTTTATTTTACTTCATGAGAGCATCTGGCCCTCAAACTGTCTGCAGAGAAAAATTCCGGCCCTCTGACAAATGTAGTTGACGACCCCTGCTTTACGTGTTTTTGCTGCAGTAAACAATGTTTGCTTTTAGCATTCCTGTTGGCCCTTTTCCACTGACACGATGCCGGTGCCAAATGATCAAACTGTTGAGAGTTTTTTCCATCATGAACTCAATTAGTCAAAAAATCAGCACCAGCACCTTGTCAGTGGAAATCTGGTATGTGTGATTCAGTGTTCTGTGTGAGTCTTTATATTATAAACCTATGCACACGTTTTTCTTCTCATTAGCCTTCTGTGGAGCACTTTCACTTTTATTTCTCTTGCCACCAAAGATTAATGAAGAGAAGTATTTCCTGTAATGGAATTCCTCAGTTTCCTGCTTCAAGTTGAGGCTCTAAGTTGACCCTGATTAAAAAAGACATGGAAAATGAACAGACTCCAACACTCAAGACAAAATCCAATTGTAATTCATAAGATCCCCAAACCAGTCTTGACAAAGAAAGCACTCGCAAAACAGTTCAGACACCAGCTGACAAAAATAACAAATTTCTTCACAGCTCTGTGTCGCTATCCAGTGCTCATAGCCCACCACAATATCTGTACGGTGAAAATGCAAGTTGGATGAGATAAGGTTTATTTGTCACATGCATGTTATACACAGTACAATGCACAGTGAAATGCATTTTGTACCTGCAGCCAATAATAAGTAGTAAAAATCTATAAATAAATAATTCACACATCATAGAAATATAGAAATAGGAATAAAATCTGTAATTTACATGTCACTACACACAAGATAAAAATCTATGTTAAAAATATAAAATTCTATTTGTTGGTGTTTGAAGGCACGTTATTGCAGCTGTGTCAGTAGGTGCATGGTGTGATATAGTGTAAGTCACAAAATAGTTTACATATTGCATAACAGTCCAGTTTAGTTTCTTAGTTAAGACTAATGCTGATGGGAGCAGGGAGAAGAGAGTGTCTGGGGTGGCTGGGCTGTTTAAGGATCTTCTTAGCCCTTAACCTGCACTGCTGGGTGTAAATGTCCTGCAGGTTGGGGAACCAGGTACAAACCATCCTTTTCAGGGCCATGAAGTCCTGTTTAGTGTCGTTTCCCATCCTGGTGATTATGTTCCCACTCAAGATGCAAGATCTAAAACATGGTTTATACAGTATAAATAAAAGTGTGAAAAAGTATAGATGTAGTTCTAAATAAGCTATGCTGAAAATAAGGAAATTGGTTGAATAAAATTTTAAAACTCAGCTGAAAATAAATAGAAAAATAAAAGATAAATAAAGGGGATACCAGAGACATGAAGTGCATGAAGTCTTTGGAGTGATAGTAGTGCGAAGACATCACAGTAAAGTGCGAAACAGAAGTAGCTTTTGTCTGGTGTATGTACTGGTGGTCAGGAGCAGTGTGTGTAGGAGGAGGAGGGGGGGTGAGCTGGGAGGTAGCTGAGCCCAGAGACTGCAGAGGAGGGTGTTGGTAGTATAGATGTCATGGTGTTATAAATGTCCGCTGCATCACCGCACCGCAATGCAGGTCAGGATGGTCTCACTGGAGCTTTTTTTAGAATGTGTACATGATGGGGGGCTCTGGCTCTTTGCAGCTTGCAGAGAAACTACAGGTGCTGGTGAGCCTTGGTGGTGGTGGTGAGTGTCCAGGACAGTTTCTCTGTGACAGGCACCCAGGAGCTTGTTGCTGCTAACCCTCTCCACAGCAGCACCACTGATGGTCAGAGGGATATTGTGGATGTGTGCTCTCCTGTAGTCCACAACAATCTCCTTTGTCTTCATGTTCAGAGAGAGAATGTTGTGGCTGCACCACAGGGCCAGGGAGCTCGCCTCGCTCCTGTAGTTTGTCTCTTCATAGTTGCTGAGAAGACCCAGCACAGTCGTGTCATCTGTAAACGTTATGAAGTTGATAGAGCTGTGATGGTCAACAGCATGAAGAGGAGGGGGCTCAGCACACATCCTTGTGGGGCTGCCGTGTTCAGAGTGATGATGCTGGATGTTTTGCTGCCAACCTGTAATGCTTGTGGTCTCTCAGTCAGGAAGTCCACAGCTGATCCAGTTTGAGAATGAGCTGATTGAATGAGCTGTATTAGCACAAGACTCTGTGCTAATGCATTAGCCACATAGCCCCAGCACTCAGTGTCACAACTTTGTTATTCGAACTGGAAAGTAAATAAAGCACAAGGAGAACAACTGAACTCTAAAAGTAATGGAACAAACATCAGTTTGATAGAACATGTGTAGTATTTTAACCAACATCCATAATTTACTACTGCAAATGTATTGCCTATAATTAAGTGTATAACTTCCCTGTCTGGACACTGATATTAATGAGCAAGTGCGTACTAAG
Source organism: Apistogramma diplotaenia (assembly GCA_015052665.1). Lineage (NCBI taxonomy): Eukaryota > Metazoa > Chordata > Actinopteri > Cichliformes > Cichlidae > Apistogramma > Apistogramma diplotaenia. The sequence goes on along the minus strand of VOQJ01035749.1, from coordinate 5,615 downwards.
TAGAGTTTAGTCGACAGAATAGAAGAAATTAAGCTAAAATGATAATTTTCATCAACCAAATATGTCAACAAATTTAACAAAGCATATTTATTTCCTCTTTTTTCTATTTTTCCTGTTAGCTTTTTTTTTTTTTTAAAAAAATTTC
>VOQJ01035746.1:0-28940 GCA_015052665.1 Apistogramma diplotaenia | reverse complement strand
GATACACAAATGCACATAAATCAGGCACAGCTTCGGTTCAAACGACCATCAAAGTAAAGCTGTGCCTGCAGCCCCCCCCCCACTGATGTCACTGTCAGCCATGATGGCATCGGCGTGATTTATGGCAGCGCGTTAAAGCTGCGCTGTAGCTGGCAAACATTCCTAGAAATGTACGTACAGGCTGCAGCGATGCAGATCAGCAACTGTGGAAGGTCTGTTTGAAGTCATGTGCAGCATATTAATATCTCAGCTCCACTCATCATGTAGCTGCTGCTCCACCACTGCAGCTGTGGGCGGTGTTCTCACACTGTCCTGGCTTCTATGGACTTAATTGGTTCTGAAATGATCTTTTTTTCAGTGTTTCAGTGAAAGTTGAAGATTTGTGAACAGCTCGTATCACCGCAGACATCAGCTCGTTACAATGTTGCAGGTTCGACACAGAAAATATCAAATAGCTCTGACCACTGAGTGTCTCTGCAAGCTGCTCTGCAACCCACTTCCACCCGAGCTGAGTCAGGTTGTGTGACCTGATCAAAGTCTGATCGACAGCTTCACCGTTTCAGTGATCAGCTTCTGCTACATTTAAAAATGAGTGGTTTGGTAAAGTTTTGGCATTAAAAACTGCAGGCTGAGGTTTGGTAGGCTGCCACAGCTTTGTATTCCCAGTTGCCATAGTGACACCCCCCCCCCAGCTTTCTCTGGACAGCATATGTGCTCTGCCTTTTGAAACCCATTATTCACTTTGTTCTCACTGAGAAGAGAAACTGTGATGATTTGTGTCTGAAAATGAGGAAGTTCCAGCCGGCTGTGGAGGTCCTGACCGGAGTGCTGCTGAGCCAAAGGTGCAGCATCAGGATCGCGTCCTTTCACACGTGCAGATGCCTTTTCTAGCCTGATCAAAGTCTCCTCGTACATGCGGAGCACTTTGTGCAGCTTTGTCTGTAACCTGTTGTATCTGTATCTTGCTGCAGTAACACTTTGTAACCGTGTGAAAAGCTCAAGCTTTCTCCCAAACACTCTGAGGCAGATGAATAGATCCAAGCGTTGCTTATTTCTCCAGCTCTCCAAAGCAGTAATCCTTCCTTTTATGTAGCTGCAATGGAACTAGCAACAGCCAAAGCTTCTTTTAGCAGGAGCAACAAATCTAATCCAGGTAACAGGTGAAGCACAAAGAGCAGGAAGGCTGCAGCGAGAGCCCAGCTGATGACACACCGTTTGAATATTTCAATCATGGTCACTTCATTCAGCAGAAAGTCACTTCATTCTCAGGTTTTCACTGATGTTAAAAGATAAAGTTCTGTTTTTCCTGGGTCCTTTTTCCCTGTAATATACAATATGAGCCAATTCAAGGAGTAATTGTTCTCTGTAACACTTCCTCCGGCCTCTGAAAAGGCCCCTTCCTGGCCCACAGCACACTTCATTAAGCTCCTTTGTTGGAGAGAAAGTGACATTGATGAAGAGAACAAAGGAGAGGCTGAACACCTGAGACACACACAGCAGTCAGAGCTCATCCATATGCAGCAGCCTCAGGTGTGTGTGCTGTTCCTGCACCTGCATCATCCTCATCCCAACCCCGACATCAAAATGGAAATAATCTGAAATCAATGAGTTTTTGTGGCAAGAGAATTCTTTAATTAATCACAGCGTTGATGGAGATCAGAGATCGTTTTCACTGTGGAAAATGTATTGAAATATGAAGTTTCTGACTCTGGTTCTTCATCCTCGAGATGAGAAACAGCCACCAACAGAAAGTCACTCAGTTCAGTTCAGTTCAGTCTTATTTATATAGTCGCCTCGAGGTGCTTTATGTATGTAAGGTGAAGAATTACAGAGAAAACGACCCCCTGTGAGCAGCACTTGGCGACAGTGGGGAGGAAAAACTCCCTTTTAACAGGAAGAAAGCTCCAGCAGACCCAGGCTCAGGGAGGGGGGGTCATCTGCTGAGACAGATACTGATGTGGTCAGTGAGTATCACGGGGGGGTTTGAGGTCATACCTGGACCCTGCAGAGGCTGCACAGGTAGTCCAGCTCCTCCAGGATGGAACATCAATACGTGCCAGAAGGTTTGCTGTGTCTCCAGCAGTCTCAGAGCTGGAGGAGGTTCCAGGAGACAGGCAGGTGCTGCAGGAGAGCAGGACAGGTACGTAGAAGGTCCTGAACCCATCACCAGGACCAGGATCTGCTCCTCTCTGCAGGAGGAAACTGCTGCATCGTTTTTTTCACTTTGATTTGCTTTGGATTCAGCCTCTGGAGGTTGAACATTTTCCATCAAACATCCTTTGGTTCCAACATTTTGTCCTGTTGAGATCTGATGTTTTCAAAGTGCTCCTTTCATTATTATTTTTTGCACATGTGAACATTTGTCTTTATAATTGTACTTTTCCCTTCTTGCTCCTTCTGCTCCTCCCTGTAGGATCCACTATTAAACCAAGAGAATGAATGAAACAAACAAGCTGCTGTAGCCTCGGGCTTCTGTCTCACACACACATACACACACACACACACACACACACACACACACACACACACACACACACACACACACACCTTCACATCCACTCATCTTTCTCCAAACAACACAAACACACCTTCACTTCAGCTGCCCTCATTCCTCATTACCTCTCCTCGCAGTATCCATCCTCCTCGAAACAATACTCACACCCCACATCGAATCAGCTCACACTCGACACCTTTTTGGAACTAATGAAAAAAAGATGTAATGCATATGAGAACAGTCTCTCAGCTGTCCTCGCCTCCATCCTACTGTACTTTGATCCATTTCAGTCTCTCCTCCACCCTCCATTTTTTCTCCTTTTCCCTTCATGCATGCCTCTCCTCCTTCCTACCTGTTATCTTCTGTTTTCTTTTAAAGTCAATCTTAGTTCTTCATCCACTCCCTTGTATGATTTCAGACATTCCTATTTTGTAATCATTTTTATTCGCTTTACACGAATCAGCTCTTGTGCTCTCTGTTCAATCATTTTAAAACAAATGGTTACATAATCATACAGATAATGTAAAATCCCATAAAAATGAGGTTATAAGTGAAGTTTAAAATCTGTTGATAGTGCTTCACAGTAAAAGTTAGGACTTAAATATGAGCAAATCTTTCATGATTGAGGCTTTTTTTGGAGAACATTGTACAGAGCCATATCACATCAGCAAGTTTTACAAGGCACTAAGAAACTTTCATGGGCACTAATAACTCATGCAAATTAAACTTGATGAAGGTGCCTCCGACCTTGAAATGAACCTATTGTCTTTAATCTCATTAAGTCCATCATAATAATATTGAATAGTATACCATGTGTTGTCCAACTTTCATTTTCCAAACTACAGTACTGTGCAGAAGTCTCAAGCCACAGCCACCCCTCATTTCTTTATAATTTGCTTCCAAGGAGCCAGCCTTTCTTCCACAATAGTTCTCCAGGCTTTCTGAAGGTCTCTCAAGGTTTTCTTTGGGGATTGGCTGCTTTTATTTTCAGTCTAGTCCTTGTACCTGACCGTTTTCAGAGAAATGTTATGTTTTGTTGAGCCACTTAACTCTGATCTATGAATTTGAGCATATCAAAGGGACATAACTCAAGGGATAAACCTGTATAGTGCCTACACACACACACACACAACAGATAACTTGGCAAAGCACCAGTTTTAAATTGCATCTGCATATTATTGCCAGCTGCCTCTGGCAAAACTGAATCTACAAAAACCCCCAAAGATAACACAGTTTGGCAGGTATAGAAGGGTATTTTTGCACCAACACGGTGGCACATCTTTCCCCTGTGTGTAGATTTGTGTAGCTTTTCCTTAAAAACCTGAGGACAGTGGACAAGTGGAGGACAAAAGGAGAAGAAGAAGTGGCAGTCATATATATATATATAGATGATGAATGTTTCTTATGTTCTTAAGAAACAGGAAAAGAGAAAATATTGTTATTACCTGACAGGACCTGAGAGATGCATCTGAACACTCTCTTGAGCCACTGTGGCAGTAATAAAGCCGTTCTTAAGTAAAGGAAACAAAGAAAAGGCTTGGATATGCCAAAATACACAAAAACTTTAGTGTGATAATCCAAATTTGACAATTTTGGTTCAAATAACTGTCAATACAGTATGTACAACATTTTTGCGGCTCTGTCATGGTTTGGAGATGCATTTCAGCCAGTGGTGTTGGAGATCTTGTCAAAATTTATGGGATTGTGAATGCATCAGATTTTGTTCCCCCATGCGATACCATTTGGAAAGCTCCTGGTTGACAATGGATATATTTTTCAAAATCAGAATGGTCCCAAAAACACTGCCTGTGTAGTAAGCGCATTTGTAGAAAAAACACAGTGGATCGCCTTTGTGATGATCATTACTGAATATTGGCTGGAGATCTCAAACAATGCTCTTGAGCTAGCAGGTTATTGTGTCAGCTGTCTGTATACCACCGGACAGTAATGCTTAGTTAGCACTTGTAGCTACCTGATAACTGCTACAAAACGCATGCCCCATGACATCTTTATAGCTGCTGGTGAGTTTAACCATCGCAGTTTAAAGGCTGTGCTGCCCAGGCTGGACCAGCATGTCAAATGCATAACTAGAGAGTCTAATACCTTGGACTGCGTGCGCTCTAATATCACCAAAGCATACAGAGCATCTTCATCACAATCTGGCCAATCTGACCACCAATTACTTTAAAAGTGTTGCCATTCGCAGACTAATTACACTTTTCTAATAATGTCTTTAATAACACTTTTAATGAATGCCATCATTTCCATTCAGAGGCATAAAGATTTGGAAATCATCATCATCATAGTGATCTTAGAGGAAATAAATGCAGTGGTATGAAAAAGTTTGGGCACCCCGATAGTTAAAACAATTTTGAGGCATTGGAGCCTCAAAACAACTCTCAAACGTGCTGAAAACAAAGATTGTTCACCATCATCATTTAGGGGAAGGATAGAAAAAGCTCTCAGAGATTTCAGCTGTCAGTTTCCACTGTGAGGAACATGGTGAGGAACTGAAGACCACCGGCACAGTTCTAGTTACGGCCTGAAGGGTCACTGAGGTCTGCTGAAGCACATTTGGACAAGCTGCTTCATTTTGGAATAAGGTGCTGCGGACTGATGAATCTGAGTTATTTGGACATTGCAAGGGGCGGGATGCATGGTGGGAAAAGAACACATCATACCCACTGTAACATTTGGTGCTTCCATCATGCTGTGGTGCTGAAAGAAGCTGAGCCTCCAAAACTGACTCTAAAACGTCTCTCTAACAAGTATGACTCAAACCACTCCAAAGCCGTTCCCTTTACCCTCACACAGTAATCAAGGCAAGAAATAAGAATACTGTGGTTGACAGTGTCAAAGGCAGCTGTAAGATCCAGAAGCATTAATCCCCAGAGTTAGTAGCTGATAAAACTCTCAAGCCAAAATGCCTTAAATCCAGACTGGAACACAATGTCAGCAGGGCAGGCTTAGGGCTTCAGGTTAGAAATGACTATCTTAAAAAAAGGAAGGACTTAAGCTAAAATCCAATAAAGACAATAGAGCATTTAACTGAAACAGAAGGGTCAAAAATAGGAGGCCAGATGTTTGCTTGGATTGTAGTAATCTTACTCACAAAATAGTGGTGAAATATTTTGCAAGACGCTGAAGAAACATTACAAGATGTGTATTGGAAAACAAAGGTTATTTTAAGTTTATATTTACAAGGGGAAAGGAGCATAAACAAACCCCATCCTAAAGACTAAAAAAGAAACCTTTGAAAAATGTGGTGCCTTCGGCCCTGAAGTACAGCTCCTCTGTCCTTGTATAGTCGCTTGGAGAGCATTGATTGGCTGTGGGGGCCCAGATGTCAGCCAATGATTTGGAAAGAAAGGAGGAGTCAGGAGCAAATGGACACGAGGGGATGGGAAGCAATATTTTAAAACCTTTAAAAAATTAAAGGCAAATTCCAAAAAAGAAATGACAACTTGCTAATATGGAAGGTATTCGGTGGACCTGTCTGATGAACAGCTACAGAGGAATGCTTTGTCTAATGACCTTCTTTGGGGAAAATGCTTTTAGGATGCATGAGATTTTTCAGCTCCAGTGCCACCTTGTTAAACTGAACAGCGAGAGGTGCCCTCACAGGGCTGCCCTTCATCCCCCTTTGACACACTCACACACAGTGACTCTTTGTGTACACTAAGAATGAGCCACAGCTTGTTGTTGATGTACAGGCTTCTCTAGATGAATAAATGACACACTTCAGCTCAGAGCAGAGACATCAAACCTCTTTCAACCTCATCTCAGTGCTCTCACTACCGCCGTGTTTCCATTTGCTATATGAACTTTGCGATGAATGTAATGTCTGTTTCCATTATAAGAACATACACACACCTGTGAGTATGGCTGTAATTTTTACTGCTGAGATCAACAGGAAGCCTTGCATCCTATGACTAAACAACATTTTTCTGTGACACTTCCTAAATAAATATGTAAATTTGTGCTAAATAAAATTATCACACAAGCTGCACCAGAGGTGGTTAAACAACTTCTTGGTGGCAGGGCCCCTGAGGTGGATGAGATTCGCCCCGAGTTCCTGAAGGCACGGGTTGTAGGTTGTCTTGGTTTGCCTCTGAAACATTGCGTGGAGATCTGGGGCGGTGCCACTGGGTTGGCAGACTGGGTGTGATGGTCCCCATCTTTAAGAGGTGAGACTGGAGGGTGTGCTCCAACTAGCAAGGATCACACTCCTTAGCCTCTCCGTTAAGATCTATACCAGGGTGCTGGAGAGGAGGGTCCATCCGTTAGTCGAACATCCATCTCAAGGATGTTCGAGTGTGCGTGGGGGTTTGCCCATCCAGTCTACATGTGTTTTGTGGACTTGGAGAAGTCATTCAACTGTGTCCCTCAGGGCATCTGTGGGAGTATGGGGTGTTCGACCCATTGTTGTGGGCCATTCAGTCCCTGTACAACCGCAGTGGTCCGCATTGCTGGCAATAAGTCCGACTCGTTTCCTGAGTGTTGGACTCCACCAGGGCTGCCCTTTGTCACAGATTCTGTTCGTAATTTTACCGGTCAATCTACGTCCCTACCCTCACCTATGGTCATGAGCTCTGGGTAGTGACCAAAAGAATAAGGTTGTGAATACAAGCGGCCGAAATTAGCTTCCTCCGAAGGGTGGCTGGCCTCTCCCTTAGAGATAGGGTGAGGAGTGCAGCCATTCGTGAGGGGCTCAAAAGGATCAGATCAGAAGGAGCCAGTTGAGGTGGTTCAGGCATCTGATCAGGATGCCTCCTGCGAGCCTCTTGGATGAGGTGTTCTGGGCATGTCCTGGGTGGCCTTGGGGCAGATCCAGGACACACTGGAGAGACTATACCCTTCGGCTGGGCTGGGGACTCCTCAGGGTCCCTCCGGAAAAGGTGGTAGAGGTGGTTGGGGATAGTCTACTGCTTAAGCTTTCAAATGATCTTCTCATGACCTCTGACAGTGGACTCTTTCTTTTTGGCCACAGCAGCTTTATTTGAAGCATGGAGACACAGGGAACAGTGAAGATATGCGGGGACTTTAACCCAGCATGTGACCGACAGAGGCTATTTCAGTTATTAATACTTATTAATACAGGAACAAACAATAAACCAATATATTTTCTATTAATTCAAAAATAAATGTTGAAATTAAGAAAATAACCTTTTCCATCTTTAAAATAAACCCTGACATTTATTAAGCCTGGTTAGTTCTGACCAATCGCAACAGTCATTTTCACATCGTCACACTGACCAATACCTTTATAAAACTTAGCACACACCAAAACCATGAAGAAACTTTCCTTAACTTTATTTGCGACCTGTACTGGTGAGGAGGTGATATTTTGTGACATGGCCGCGATGTTCTATTCAGACTGAGGCTTGGAACCTGCAGCCTTTTTCATGCTGTGGGAATTCTGTGGTCCAGACCTGTCCAGTCAACTCGCTTTGCCCCTTCAGCTGAATTCTACTGATGCACTTCAACTATAAGTTACACAAATTCATACAGTTTGGTAAAGAAAAACTTAAACACCCATGTGATTGCAAAGTTATTGCAGTGAGAGCTCAGTTTGCTTATTTATTTTCTCATGTGAAAGTATGCTTCTAAATGTGCCAAAACGTGCTCAGTGCTAACTAAAGTGTCAATATGCTCAGACATCTAATACTTAAAACGAAAATATAAATTACTCTGAACAAGTAACAAAACTCCTCTTTGTTACAGTGTAACGTATCAGTTCAAAAAACTTAGTTGAACCCACTAGACTGGAGCCCAGGAGTTTGTATGTTTTCTCTATACTTGCATGGGTTTTGGTGCCGTGCCTTCTTCCGAGCATGGCTTTGTTAGGTTGGCAATTCTAAACTGGCTTTAGGAGTGAATGTGTGTGTGACTGTTACCGTTACCTTTTACCAGCTGTGATAACAAACTACATCTTTACTACAATAATGAGCAGGCATGCTTGCTACCACACAGCTGAAACTGAGGAATTCCAAGTGTGTGTACATTTCAGTGCAACAGTTTTACCAGCTTCCAATGCTGATTGGCTCCTTGGGGTGAGGAGTGGAATAACAGTAATATTTGACATTATAGATATGCATAATTTCCAATCAGGATACTTTGAGTTCCATCATGCTGTCTGTGGCACCTGCTAACAATGTTTCTAAATGGTTATGAAATGATTTCCCATTCATTTCACACTGCAAATTAAACACCCATTTAAATATTTTAAGTATTTGTTTTCACTATACTGTCTTTGTTTGAACTGCAAACACAACTTGGACTAGATGTTAATGTTTATGTTAAAAAACATCAGTGTGGACGTTCAGCAGATAGATAAAAAATAATAACAAGCAATTCATTTTTCTTCTGCTCAGCATGCAGGGCCAACTTCAGTCAAAAAAAAGGAAATTACATTTGAAATAGAATTTTGAGGAACTGCCATTTGTGTGGTTCGGATGTTCGACAGATGTATGGAGCTATATTTTCAGCATGAATGCCGCTGTGCTTTGCACTACATGTGTAAGAAGATTTAGGGCTGTTCAGCACATCCATTGTACTCTAGTTATTCACGGACACCTATACAATAGGTGAGTGGGATGGAAATTAGGTATGTGTGTGGGCTTTGTTGAAGCCAGAGCATCCTGTAAGTCACACTCAGGAGTAAAAATGTCAGAGCCACAATGGCTTAAAAATGTTCCAGTGTTTGTAGAGATTATATAAGAGAATGTGTCTTGAAAAGAACAAAGGTGCAGGAGGAAATGCAGAGAACTGGGGCCTCTAGAGAAAGTACAGAGTGGATTTCAAATGGATTCAGTAGGATGAAGGTCTTGATTCAGTAGGTCTCTGGTCTCAGTGGACAATAAGAATGGAGATAAAAGAGTGAACTTTTGGATGAAGGTCAGAGCTGTGTTCTAGGCCTTTACGGGAGTAGATTTAGTCCTTCTTCTTTTGTCTTTTCAGTCTGAATCTAAAAATGACGGTACTTAGTCTAACAATTTGGTCAATTTGGCCATTTGGATCGTCATGATGTGCAAGTGGATTTGTTGAACCGTCATCGAGCCAATGATCACCGATTTAGGTGATTTTCACTGGAAAATGTGCCGACCTTCATACTCTTAAATTAAAGTGACTTAAATGTTGTCAACAGATTCAATTTGTCCAGTTCCCAAAACTTAAATTCATTTTAGCTTCATCTTCACTAAACATTCACATCATTTCCAAGATTTTTCCATCAGTGACTTTTTACAGCACAACAAATGATTGATCAGTGTGTTCTGTGTCTAAAGCTTCATGCAGATAAGTGTGATTTAAACAGTGATGCTACTGTAACTACAGTGTTTCAGAGGAGTGCTCATGCTACATACAAAAAATTACAAACTAATACCTAACTGGGATATCAGTGCTTGTAGAAACATAAATGTCTGACTTTTCTCTAATGCTTGAGCATTAAAAGTCCACCCTTTCAGATCATCTACTTGTGAATGTATGGAAAGTGGCTGCTAGGCTTAGATCATTCAGGACTATATACAGTATTTGTATACTTTCACTTATCTTCCATATCTGAGATGTACGCTGGATCTCATCCAATATATCAAAATAACAATGCTTGCTCTTGATTTTCTGTTTTTGTGGATGTGGACAAACTCACGTGGAGATGGATTTTCAGTGGTGCAGGTGATGAGCAAAGATTGCATTGGTGTGCATTGGATTCTGTGGCACCTCATGATGCCTCGGGAGGTTACAGCAGACCGGTGCTCCAGCACAGTCTGAATGGGAATGAATTCTTGGTGCGCAACCTCGTGACTGTTTAATTAAAAACCATGAGGATGCTCCTGGACACAGGCTTAGAAACTGTCATCGCTTCAGCTGAAAATAGTTTGTCAAAGCTGGAGACCCAGCTGTCGTCGCCGGTAATGAACCTCCACAAGAGAGGTGGGGAAAAAGAAACTGATGTTGGCTTTCTGCACCAGTTTGAAATCTGTGGTGAGATTTTTATTTGCAGTTTGATCACATACGTACATATAGAGTATACCACACACACAAAATTGAGAAATCTGATTCAATTTTTAATTATATTTATGTTCAGAAAATAGCTTTAAAACTTCTAATTGCTTGTGATTGACAAATCTAATGCTTGTGTGATGTGCACGTCTCTTATTGCAGTAATACTGATCTGCTTTTCATGGCCACATTAAGTAACGTCTGTGCTTGGCTCTGTAAAAAACACTGTAGTGACTAAGACCACATCTGAGGAAATTTCCTGTGAAGTCTGGGCACCTACACAGGCCAGAAGCACAGCGGTGAAGCATACGTTTCCTTCATCTTAATGTTTTATACTTACATCTATCATAGACTCATAACTACAGTAACAGTCGAAGGATTTGGTGTAGATGCAGGATGTGAGGATGCAAGAACTGGGAAATGAACTGTAGTTTCTGAAGAGGGTGAATGCAGCCTGCGTGCTCGCGTGTACTGTACAGCAAGTGTGAAGCTTGCAGTACCTGTATCTGTATATTTGCCTCTGTAATTGATGATCGCCTGCTGACTGTTTGAGGTAGACACTCATTCGTCCACCACAGTACAAACTCTAGTACTTACAGTACACTGAGATAAAGATAATCCACTGGGAGAACAGATATTCTTGGATACAAAGCCAGGGGCTTCTTAAAGGTGATCCATCGACGACCACGCAACCAGAGGCATCGTTACATCCCCTACAAAAAGACATGTAGGAAGGTTTGGGAAAGAAAATCAATGCTCCCAACACAGTGCACCGCATACCACAAGATCTATACAGAGAAAATATTGCTGCCAATACGACAGAGGAGCAACATTTCACTGTGAAATAGCCTGAGGAGGGAAAAAAACACAGCCATAAAGTAGAGCTGGACGATGTCACAGCCATGAAACATTTATTAAAGAGCCGTCCTTCCACTGCCAGTGGGTGAAAATGGTGGGTAACTGCTGCGGCCATTCATCGCATATGAAGCAATATGGGGGGAAAGAAAGTTGTCAGGAAGAAGGGAGTGTTGCTGGGATATTATCAATTACATGGCGACGATGTGCTGGAGCAGATGCAGACAAAAAAAATCGAGATAAAAGTTGTAAAGATGAGATGCAGTAATGACTGGATTAATAGAGAGAACGGATGACTCATGGAGGGAGAGAGAGTTGTATTGCAAGAGAAACGATATGTTGTTTGAAAAAACAAGTGTTCCATGATGGTGGAGTTTTAATTAAAATTACAAGGGCTTGGGGAAGAACAGATGGAATGTGTTGACGATTCAAAAGAGGGAGTATTTGTCATTATATGTTAATTGAAGAGGAGACTGAAAATCTTAATGGTCCCGAAGAACTAATAAAAGTGAAGGCAGTTGGGGTTGCAAGGGCAGAGAAACCCAGACCTTCCTCTCCCCGGCCACCTCCTCCAGGGGAGACACTGATGCATCACATGACCAGCTGAGAAATACAGTCACTCCAGTGTGTCCTGGGTCTGCCCCAGGGCCTTGTCCTGGTAGGGTGTCTTCAACACCTCACGTAAGAGGTGACCTGGAAGCATCCCAGTCAGATGCTCGAACCACCTCAGTTGGCTCCTTTTGATCATGGACAGCTCACACACTGGCTTTGACCTGTTTGACCTGCTGCCCTCTGGCAGGCGCTACAGGTGCATCAAAGCCAGAACAAACAGACTCAAGAACAGTTCTACTGCTCTACTGTGAGTCACTCAAATTGTGACATCACCCCCCCCGGTGATGTGTATGCCTTTAAGCATGTGATCGACGAGCGCGTAGAACATGATCAGGGGCTGATCAGTTGGGGTTCAGGTTTTGGGGGATGAAACCTATGCAAATTTAGTCCAAGACAAAGAAAGAGGGTGATGTGGGGAACAAGTTGGAAACAAGGTGATTGGTCTGCATCCTGTTTCAGAGAACTGCACTTTATGCAAATTAGGAGGGGTCAAAGGCAAGTGGGCAGAGTCTTGGATTTTGGAGGTCATAAAATGATGCGCCTGCTCTCTGTCTCTCACTCCTTTTCCTTTTTTCTTCCTCTCTTCTTCTTCTCTCTGCTGTTCTCTTTTCTTGAGTTTCTGCAGCTGTCTTGTCATTTCCTCCTTCTTCTCTTCGTTTCTTTCTCTGTGATGTTCTTGTCTTAATTGTGTTTTGGTTTTTGTCTGTGTTTTGTGTAACTAACATGTCTAATAAACAGCCTGCACAGAGCCCTGTTCATCCCAGTGATTTTTTTTGGGGAATCTTTGGTTTTAATGGAGTTTGAATTTCGGCCAACCAGAGCATGGGGACCCCTGAAATTATTCACCACTACTAGAAACTCTGTCTATAAAAATTTTGAACAGAATTGGTGACAAAGGGCAGCCTTGGCAGACTCCAACATCCACAGGAAATGAGTGCGACTCATTGCAGACAATACAGACCAAGCTCGTGCTGTGGTTTTACAAGGACTGAATGGCCGACAACTATGGGTCATATCCCCCCCCACAGAATGTGATCGAATGCTTTCTTCAAGTCCACAAAACACACTGGATGGGCAAACTCCCACACATACTCGACTATATTGAGCTTGTTTAGTGTTTTGCTAATCTCTCTGTACCCCCCCCCCCAAACAAAAACAAACAAATACACAAAAAAACTCCTTAATTGGCTGCAAACAGTACAGAACTCTGCAGCAAGAGTCAGAGCTCTCAGTGACTTGATGCCTTTCAGACCTCCTTCATCCTTACACCCCTTCCCACGCCCTCTGCTCAGGTTGAGCTGCTCTCCTCCTGACTGCTCCTCACTTCAGACTGAACACCATGGGTACCAGAGCCTTTAGCTGTGCTGTGCATTGTCTTTGGAACTTATTAACACTTCACATTTGTCAGCTAGACTCTTTCACACAGTTCAAATCAGAGCTGAAACCCTTGTGTTTTCATCAGCATGGCAGCTACAGCCATCTTGTTTCACATTCATATTATTTCTGGATTTTAAATCTCCTTCAATACTGCTCTTATTAATTTTCTACTGTAAGGTGACCTTAGCTGCTTTTAAAGGTGCCAACAAAAACAATTTATTACTATTATTATTAAGAAAAATGTGCTCAATAATTGGAAAATTGAAGCAGTCTGGAAAGAACCACTAAAACTAAACACTGTCGGATGGTATTGTGGATAATAAGATGAAATACATTTGGATATACAGCATTACACACTGCCTGACCAAAACAAAGTCGCCACCTGGGTTTAACTAAGCAAATAGGTACGAGCCTCCTATTGCATAATTACTGCATGGCAGCGTTAATTTTGACAGCAAATTTTGATTTAGTCTTAGTCTTTTTGACGACTATGTAATTTATTCTTAGTCTAGTTTTAGTCCACAAATCATCGTAATAACATCGTCGCCCCACTTAGTTCACACATCGTCTTGTTCTTCTCAACGTCACAGACAAAATGTGTCCATACCAGTGATGGAAGTTCGGCTCTTACGGCTCCCAAACCACACACATATAAACATAGACGCAGCATTGAGTGCTGAAGTGTACGTCAATGCCGCCATATTGGATGTGGCAAAATCAAAATTTACTGTATGCAATAAAACACGGATCTATAATTTTAGTATACAGTTTCATCGCTAAAAGAAAAAGATGTAGATCGTTATCTATTACAGTGTTTTTTTTATTTTCTAAACTTTGTTCATTTTTTTGTATTAAGAATTTGTGCGTCCCAAACAGCTCTTCTGATTGTATCTGAAAATATGTGTGAGCGCTGATCCCACCCGGTCCTCCGCGCTTGGATTAAATTTGTGCAAGTGTGCGTTGACTGGATGTTTTCCCAACTTGTCCCGCCCTTTCACAAAATTTAATTAGTTCTGATTGGATGTCGTCCCCGCCAAGCATTTTCGTCTCGTTTTCATTCGTCAATGAAAAATGTCAGTTATTTTCGTCTCGTTTTCGTCATGGAAAAAAGGTTAGTTGACGATGAGTATGACGAAAATATTTCATCGACGAAATTCACACTGCTTTCAAAGACAAATCGCGTGGTCGTGGAAAAGATGTCAGTCTGCTTGAGAAGGGTCAAATCGTTGGCATCAAGAAGAGAAAACATCTAAGGAGGTTGCAGAAACTAATAACATTGGGTTAAGAACTATCCAATGCATTATTAAAACCTGGAAGGTTAGTGGGGACCCATCGACTTTGAGAAAGAAATCCTGAATGATCGTGATCGGCGATCACTTAAATGTTTGATGAGATCGAAGATAAACACCAGCAGCACTCAGGGCTGTTTAATAGTGAAAGTAAGAGCATTTCCACACACACAATGTGAAGGGAACTCAATGGATTGGGACTGAACAGCTGCATAGCCTTAAGAAAACCAATAATCAGGCTAACTGGAAAAAAGGCTTCAGTTTGCTGGGGAGCATAAAGATTGGACTCTGGAGCAATGGAAGACGGTCATGTGGTCTGATGAGTCCAGATTGACCCTGTTCCAGAGTGATGGGCATCAGGGTAAGAAGAGAGGCAGGTGAAGTGCACCCATCATGCCTAGTGCCTACTGTACAAGCCTGTGGGGGCAGTGCTGTGATCCTGGGCTGCTGCAGTTGGTCAGGTTCAGGTTCAGGTTCAGCAACATTATGTGCTCAAAGAATGAGGTTAGCTGATGACCTGAATATGCTGAATAACCAGGTTATTCCATCAATGGATTTCTTCCTCGATGGGCAAATTCCAAGATGACAATGCCAGGATTTATCGGGCTTGAATTGTGAAAGAGTGGTTCTGGGAGCATGAGGCCACCACAGAGTACAGACCTGAACCCCGTTGAGAATCTTTGGGATGTGTTGGAGAAGGCTTTGCTCAGTGGTCAGAATCTGCCATCATCACTGAAAAATTAATGCAACACTGGATGGAAATAAATCATGTGACATTGCAGAAGCTTATCAAAACAATGCCACAGCAAATGCATGCTGTAATCAAAGCTAGAAGTGGTCCATCTTTGGTTTTTGCTTTTTTGGTGGTGACTTTTTTTTCTTGGCCAGGCAGTGCAGATTAAGGAGAACTGAATGAAAGACTTAGCTTCATTAATGGGAATGAAAGCTGGTCAGTTATGCATTCACTTCAGTCATGGGTGATGGAACTCTGTCTCATTCCCTTCAAATTCTGCCATTCCTTCAAAGCTATTGCTGTTTCAGGGGCATGCACAACACACACCAGTCCCTGTGTCTATATACAGTGTGCAGTAATGAGTCCACTCTCACTCGCAAATCATACTGTATGGGTGTTGGGTTTGGACCCGTTGGCATCACATTTAAATGCCCTGACTCATTTTTCAAACTGAATTGTTAATGTTCAGAACAGGCATATATTAAACCAAATATGTCAAATATGATACGTCATTAAACATAAGTAGGTCCAAATGTTATGGAATAAAATTGTAATGATGAACCTTGTAAAGCATTTTCAGGGTTTATGAGGTTCAAAAAGTTTATTTAATCATTTTCAGCCTGTGTGTAGGAGGTGTGAGGACATCTGTCCTGTGCTTCAGTTACCTGGTAGAGTTAAACCACTGACACTGAAAACACAGAAAAGAAAAACAAAAGTAACAAAAGCATATTTAATGACAGAAGGGACAGCAGTTGTCATCTTGGTCATGGATAATAACTGGAGCGATGATGGACAGCAGTGGTCAATGCAAATGAAAAAATAAACAGTCTGATATTTGGAGCATGTGACATGATCAGGTCCTAACTGCAACAATCACTGGTTTGTCAGGACAAGAAGACGGTCACAGAAGTAATCCAATAAAATAAATCATGCAGACTCAGACAGGACTGGATTTAACTGGAGATTTATTGAGAACTGAGCAAAACACCAAATACTAGGGATGGCACACTCGAGACACACGTTTCAACACGGTGTCGAGCTTCCGAAGCGTAGATGTTTGGAAGCACTGCTCTGACTCGTGGCAAAGCGAGGCTTTGGTGCATTTCACCGCAGCTTCGAAAGGCAGGATTACATTACATTAATTTGATTTAAAATATTGATAGTCAGTGATAGTAGGAGTCACGAAAAGATAGGTAAGAGATAGTACAGCAGTTTCACAGGTGTAGCCAGACAGAATAGAAGGACTGAGCAGCAGCAGCAGAAAAAGAAGAAGAGGCAGCTTCATCCACAGCAACAAGCAGCAAAACCTTTGACAGACAGTTTGTGAGAAACTTTTTTAACAACCGAGTTGTGGAAACACAGAGAACCCACAGTGCAACTGCTGACACCACAGCAGAGGTCAGAAAACACCTAACAGATCCCTTTGTTCCAGGACACATGATGCACTGATTTACTGGCAGGAATGACATGCTGTTTATCCTCACTTTTATTCTTTGATAAAAAAATACCTTTGCATCACTGCCACATGTGTGCCATTATGAATGGATTTTTTTTACAAATCTGGTGACATAACTGGCAAAAGCAGATGTTGACTCAGCCACTAAACAGATGAAAAAAATATATTTTTCAATAAAAATCTTCACATATGACAGTTTTTTCTTGATTTTTGCTTCCTTAGTTTCCATGAGCATCAGTACATTAGTAGGTGGCAAGTCCACAAAACCTGTGCGATCGTCACAGGAAGCAGCAGCCTTTTTGTTTCAAACATTTGTTTGTTGCACATTAAACTGATTTAATAACAACCACACGTATCCCAACAGGAGGAAAATAGTATTCGCTGATAAACACTGTTCTTCACAGTCACAGACAAGAGAGTCTTTTAGACACACAACGACGGCCCAATGGCTTCGAGCGGTTTGGTGTTTCGTAAAGCTTCACTTTACCCATCACTACTAAATATACATAACTGGGACAAACGTAATGAACTGGGACGATGGCGCAACAAAGAACAAACACAACCTGAGGACTTATACACGAGGTAACGAGAGGAGATTGGGGACATCTGGGTAGAATAGGTAAAAAGGGTAACACTAACAAGAGAAAGGAAGCAAAACTAAACACAAGGCTCAAAGGACACGTGACTGTCAAAGTAAAACAGGAAGTAACCTAACAAGCTTGACACACAGAGGGCTGGCACACAGAGGAAGCTAAACAGGGACAAGACACAGGACAGAACGCAGACAAGTTACAACACTGGGAATAAAACTCAATGCAGAAACACAGGAGGCCAGAGGCATGACGAAGGACAAAACAGAGACAAGGACACTGACGCAGGGGAGAGACAGGAACACGGGGAACCAGGAACCGATAATATAAACAATAACTGGAACCAAAACAGAATACAAAAGTACAGCAAAACAGGATTCCACAAAAAGAACGCAAACACTGGGCCACTGGCCCAGGACCGTGACAGGAACCTAATTAAAACAAGTGCCGGCAAACGTACTTAGACACAATGGAGACTGATGCATAGTGATGCCAGAGCCCAGGAAGGAGACGCAAAGAGGAGGGCAATGGAGGCTGATTGATGGTGATGTCACCAGTTACAAACCAAGCATTTATTCCTGTATGAATAATGTATACACTTAACCATCAACTCGTTTCTTCCCTCTCTTCATTTGTTATCTTTGCTCTCTGTCCGTGCCGCTGTCCATCCATCCGTATCACTCTGCTCGCCTCCTCATCGCCGAGTGCAAATGGGAACAAATTGAAGCTGTTGGGAGCGTATGCATGTGCATGTGTCTGTCTGAGAAGGTGAGTGTTTGCATGAAGCCCTTTGCAGTCATGCATGTGCCCGTGTGCATGTGTGCGGGAAAGTAACAAACTGATTCGGTCCACACCAACAGAGCTCCACTCAGCCAGAAGTGTAGACTGTTGATATGAGACTTTACAGTAATACATTATAGGAGCACATTGTGATGCTTACACATGATGTTGTTTCTCATTTGAAGGCAGTGAACCCTATCAGTTTCCATTCTTTTATCGCTGTTCTCCACACTGGACATAAATCGAAAGCTTTACTTTAAAGGTGAATTGTGTTGTTTGACCATCTTCCTCTATTTTAGGGCAACGAAGCATTCTGGAAACCATGGACACAGACTCAGAACAAAAGCAGGACCAAGCATCAGTAGAGACATCTTGCATCATCTATGGATAAAAAGCATCTCCAAATAAAAACCAACCTCAGAAGTAACATTTTTGACAAAGCAACACCAGCGTGGAATTGAAAAGTTTTCCGTTTTTGATGGATACCTTCCGACATTGCAATGATAGCAAAGAAGAGAGGTCTGAAATACTGGGACAAAAGTCACAAAGCTTTGGTCAGTGTAACATCTTCACATCTGAAACTTGCCTGACATTTTAATGTCCAGAAGCTCAACCTTTGAATCAACTATGACAGAAGGCCAACACAGTCCCTTCTTACAGATCTTTCAACACTGAAATATGGAAAAGCATTTTCCATTAGCACCAGCAGTAGACGGCATGATCAAACCAGTAATCCTGAACACAAAGGCAACCCACAGTGGTGACAAGCTGAATGCACCATTTTCTTTGAGCCGAGTCATCCCGCTGGGTCATCCTGGTGAGTCCAAACAACAGCACACGAATGTCTCCTTCTCGCCTGCGTGCAGCCGATGGACAGGAAAGACTTTGATCAGCTGCTCCTCCTGTAGGGCCCAACAATCTTTCCCATACACCTGACTTCCTTCCCCTGGCTTTGAGGGGTTGCAGTTGTAAAGAAAACAAAGACTGCACGGCTTCATTTGGCCCAACTCCGCCAACCTCTGCCATGCATACATGCAACTCGCCTGTGCTGATAGGCCACTAAAGACATTTCCCCTTTTAATGATGCCTGAATTAAACAGCTCAGTGGCTAAATTGCACAAAGTATTAAGAATTTAATTGAGAAGTCAAAGAGGCTTGCAAATAGTCATAATCAGAGAAACTCATCCTGTTTCACTAAAATCTGACCAAGAGTCTAGGAAGGATGATATTTGGGAAAATGGAGAAGTTCCTCTTCCATTCCTCTTCCTCTTCCTCCCACATTTTTGGGTGATGACCCATTTATTATGTGCAAGTGTTGCTGAAACTTGACCAGTTCTGTGAATTATGGAGGGATGGAAGTATGGAAAGATGGATGGATGATTATACTTGATGAAATTATGGCATCTTGTCAAATGGCTCCAAGAAGTTCTAGGATGGATGCTGAGTTTTAAAAAAAGATTTTCAAAATAAGTTTTTTAATTACGCTCCCCTCACATGAATCATTTTACTTTAATTCCCATGAAAGTTACACTTCCCAAATACTGATGCAACATTACTTATTTATTTTTTGCTTGCCACTTGTCAGCCGTCTGATCCGCTGTGAGCCAAAGATCATGTAACTGTCAAATAGCTCGAGATATTTTATATTATCTAGTAATATTTTAAATTCATGCTAAAATTTGACCCTTTTTTGGTTATTATTTTTGTGAGTCACTGAGGAAATATGTGGCTGTAAAATATTCCTTTGTCTTCACAAGCTATTTGCTGCCCTTGGTTTGTGATTGAGACTGTAGCTGTTACACTGTCACCAGTTCCTGGGTCACGCCCTTAAATCCACACAAATCTGTCAGCGTGTTACAAGAAGTCTGATGCACTCTTGGAAATTTGGGCATATAAACCATCAAGGCTGCTCAATCAATGAAATATTGTCATACTGTACTGCCGAGTCACTACTAGATGACTGAAGTTGAGTACAAATGTGTTGTATCATCATTGCTGTGGATTACATTTTAATATTTGCATCAAACATCTGTTGCCTACTCAAAGTTTTTCTTATCTTATGAATTGTGGTTTTGGACCAAAAAAAGTCCGGTTGATTCTTCTCCGACAGTTTCCTCCCAGTATGAGCTGCATGCTGCACGTGAGCAGCATTTTAACAAGCATATGTCACATTGGATGTCAGTCAGACTAGATCTGGAGAAGCTACAAAATATTTCCTTCTCCTCTTTGGTGCCCATCCAGCTGGTGACACCCTGGGCAGTTACCTAATTGGCCTACGCCAAAACCCTTCCCCACTCAGAGATGTCATGCTGAAAACAGTCTGCTGCTGCTCTTCATAGGATTGATAAGCAGTGAACCAAAACATTAACCCTTTATGACCACTGAGAGCACTCACACTCACATTTATTTTAAATACTGGTAGAACTGCAAGCAAATAAAACAGCAATAATTCCTTTTGCATACAAAACCAGAGGAGTTACACTTAAGTGAGGCACAGATGGGAGAGAATGGTGAAGGAATGCATACAGCACTTTGAATTGCATCTTTATTTTACTGTATGAAAATTGCAATATCAATAAAGTTTTGATTAATTGATTCCACTCAGCTTGTCCCAGAGCATTTGCAGGGTTTACGGAAATCAAGTAAAAAGCGTAGACAACAAAAACATGATCCACACACAGGATCTTTGAAGAGCTGATCAGCTGTTCATAGCACTTCCTACATTGGAATATACATCTTCACACTGGCAGCACGAAACAACAGGAAGTGACATCATTTCCCCAGGAAAGTAGATTTTTCTGTGGTTGCCATTCCTTTGAGGGGGTCATGTGGCCAAGATATGCCTTCAGGGGGGCAGGAAGTGTAGGCTGTGTGGACACTACATCCCTGAGGCATGTAAAGAGCCTCTGGCAGGAACCATCAGCAGGCCTGTCACAGCTCTACTGGTGCATTGAACAGTCGTGTTTGACTTTGCGCCTTTCTCTATGCAAGTTCCTGGGACGCTTAGAACTTTGACTGCAGCACTGTAAATAGTTAATTTTGATCCACATGCTGCCTTGGTCTGGTCTGGTCTGTAAATATGAAAGGAAACTGAAAGTTGCTAAAATGCTTTGCAAAGCTGAAGGGAAGCGCACAGCTTGTGTGCTGCTTTCGGTTCTGTCAGGACCGAATAGCTTGTTAGCTCACAAACATCTTGTCAAATGGCTCCAAGAAGTTCTAGGATGGATGCCGAGTTCTGCTCTAAGACGTAATCACTATTCCAACACAGCCGACATCAGTGGGAAAGGACATGCCATTGATTAATGCAGAAAAAAACATGAAAAGCATACAATGGGGTGGACGCAGGATGAAGATGCAGGTAGAGATATGGTGATAAGATGAAGAGTAGTAGCTGATCTCTCAGCTGATATGGGTTAGTGAAATCAGCTGATCTTCCAGGATAACTGACTGAGCTTGACTCCATGGCCTGATAAAACTACGTTGCTCAAGGTAGATATAAAAAAAACCTATTAATTTGCAAAAATCCTGAAAATGCCAATCACCCAGAAGTTGGAATAATCTTTTGTATATTAAACTCTAGTCCAGTGGACTCTTTCGTCCTCCTGGGTCGAGGGGTAAATTGGGTGTAGGTCCCTACCTTATTTCTTCTCCCGACTAAAGTGTGGCTTAATGAGCTTTCGTCCCAGTGGACGATCGCGATAAATGCACACGCTTTTGGCTCCTGGACAGAGAAAGGTTTAATAACCTGCACTGCTGGGGTAAATTACCAACACCAGTGTGTGAATACTAAATGTGCCCATTATAAACACAGATCCTGACTGCTCACGGTGTCAATTCTGAGCTGGATGAGTGACAGTGTCAGTCATCCAGGAGTTCATGTCAGAGTGTGTGTGTGTAAGTATGAAATAAATACAGCTGGCCTCGTCAAACCTTCTTCATTAGTTCTGTAACTAACTGAAACAGAGATACTGTGAGGGTGTAAAGGAGAAGGACTGGGCATGTTGCAGTCATGAAGAAAAGTGATGGTGAAGGTGATGAAGAAAAGTAGAGACACCTTTTGTCCTGTTTTGACTGTGAAGGGAGGGGCTGGACCCAAGTGCCGGACACGGGGAACTCGAGAAAGGGAGAACTAAACACAAAGTACAAACACCAACCTGGGAGAACTAAAGGCAATCAAACGCTAACCTGGAAAATACACAGCTAATATAGTGGGGTGGGGGTGCGTGGGGGTGGGGTACCAGACAACACAACAAAGAACAGAGACAATCTGAGGGCTTAAATAGACACGTGAGGTCATCAGGGCAAGTGGACACAGCAGGGAGCACAGGTGGCTCAAATGAAACTAATAACAGGAAGCAAAACTAAACACAAAGCACAGGAAGCACGAGACTATCAAAATAACACAGGAAGTGACAAACCATGAAACACACGCAGACTAACACCAGAGACTAAACAGACAGAAGATAAAGAGGGAGGCCGAGAACAAAGGAAACTCAAATGACCTAATAACAATGACAACCTAGAATACAAACTACACCAAGGAAAAGCTCAAAGCTATGAGAAACCTAAGAAATACAATAAAACAGATTATCACAAAGTAAACTCAAAACTCAAGGTCGCTGGTCCAGGATCATGACACCTTTAAAATGTTTGAATATGCACATTAATCCAAGTACACACAAAGTGAGATCTGAGAGAAGGCAAACTGAGGACTGAGGAGAGAGTAAAGACAGGAGGACTGCAGGAAGGAGGCTCGCAGGGAGGAGCGAGGAAGAAAAGAGAAGATGTCAGGGAAACAGAAAGAAGGAATCAAGAGTGCAGATGGTGGAACAGTTGTTGCTAAACTCCACAAAAAGAGTGTGTCCTCTTCTTCTGCTTGTCTCTTTCACTTCCACTGTAACCACGCCCCTCCCTCTCTCCTCTTTATGTGCTCCTCACATGCTCTTCAACCTTACTCGAAATCGGTCTCCTTCTCTTTCCTCTCACTCCGTCCAGCATCTCTCAGTCTGTCTGAGTTTTGCTAACTTCGCGTTTGAGGAAATGTAGATGAGACTCTCGCAGAGCCGCTGGAGTAGAAACACCTTCCTTTCTGCTCAGTGTGGAAATACAACGTAGAGTTGTGTGTGCTCAGGGTTTCCTATAGCTGCGAGAACCATATTAACATCTTGCTGTGACTCGTTACTTTCATGTTCAGTCACTGGTAACGTTTAGGTGCTAAAACTTAATCAGGTAGTTTTAGGAAAAATATCATGTTTTGCTATAACCAACTTGTGTTATGTAGGTGAAAAAGAAGAATGCAGACACATAAAACATAAAAAAGAGAGCAACATGACTCATAATCCACCAAGAAAACTGCAAATGGTGCAGCCCTTCAATGAATCCTGTTACAAATAAAGTTACACAGCTATACTTGCATGTTCAACAAATCTATAATTCATTCACTCACCTTGTTACAAATACAGTGACAAAATAAATGATAAAGTGTCTTTTTCAAAATAAAATTCTGCAACCACGAGTTTTACTGCACCAGAACACGATTACCAATTAAAACCTTAAATCATCTTTTGGCCTGAATATGGATTTAACTCATTACATGACAAATCCCATTGCTTCTGCACGTGTTTTTGAGGAAACACCTTTTGGGAAAGTTTCCCAGACATGCCAAGGAGAATAGAGTTCTCATCTTTGAAGCCTTTTCTCTGACATAAATGAAACATGAACTACTAAAACTCACATTTGAGTCAGTCAGACTCTCCCTCTCTCCTCTTGATCACTGAAGCAGCCAAAATAATTTTCTCTGACAGTTAGCATTTTCCACACTGTCTTTCTGAGCTCATCATCTGTGACAGCCAATAATTCTTGGCTGTTTGACAGATTTTCTCCCTGCTTCCATTCTTCATTAATGATGCCAGGAGCTGCTGTAAGTTTGTTTCCTGTGAGTCTGCACAGCTCTGACAGAGGATTGACTTTCCCTAACCTACTGTAGCAACATTAAGCCTGAAAACAAGCCAGGATGCACCCACCTCTGCACAAGACTGCATTACAGCGCTGCTCCCTCTTTTCACCCAAAATACCTGATGTGTCATATCATTAGGTCTCACTTTAAGATGACTCAGGCATGCACAGGATTGATCGCTGCTGATGATTGCACAGTGCAGCTGCTTCGATTTCTCTGCAACATCTGTTTGTGAGCTAATTGGTTTAAACTCGGGACAAAAATAAGTTGTTTTGAGAAATGTTTGTTTTATTTGATTTTATAAACTTGAGGTTTTGCTGTGTCATAGATAGTGATGCCTACATTTTAAAGGGACATTACAGAGATCAGATGCTTCATAAAACAATTCGAGTACCGTATTTTTAAGACTATACGTCGCTCTCAAGTATAGGTTGCAGCACCCAAAAAAATGCATAATAATTAATAAAAAAAACATATATTAGACGCACGGGACTATAAGTCTATATATGTATATATATATATATATATATATATAAGCTAACTCACTGAATTCTTCATCCTCTGGAGGTCGACGAGACGCCGCTTCCTCGTTGCGTCACTTTCGTTATTCCGGCCTTTCTGAATCCCGAAGGATGGTTTCGGATGTCAGTGTGAAAATAACGAACACGTGAAAATAACGAACACGTGAAAATAACGTGTTGAGCTGGGTCGCGCAGCCTTCTCTTTCCTCTGGCATGCGGAGGATGAGCGAGACGTGACTCCACTTCTCTTTAGCCTTCAGGCATTTTTATTGACCATAAAGGCTTCATAAAGCTCATCTCCCCGTACGAACTTTGCGGTGAAGACGACACAGTCACAGGAATGTAATGATGTCACAGTTTGACGTACCCTAGTGACGACCAGAATTCTCCAGCTACCGTAACGAAAGAGTAAGCGCCATCAAAATAAAGTAACGACTTAACGTAGTGTTAATAATTTCACATATACGTCGCTTTGGAATATGAGATGCAGCCCTGCCAATCTATGAAAAAATGCGACTTATAGTCCGGAAAATACGGTAAGTTTTTTTCTTGAATCCTTTATTTACAAAAAAGGTTCTGATAATGGAAGGATTGCTAAAATAACAGATGAGAATGTAAAATGAAGGTTAAACCATTAACTGATCATAAATATCTAGCCTGCATGTTGCTTGATTAGGCGACTCTGTCCTGGAGACTGCATGCACACTCATAGACTGGCCTCATAACATTTTATCAGTGTGGTCGGAGCTAACAGGAAGTGAACGTTGCTGTGATTCCTTAATTAGTTGATGAAAACTGTCACACACGGCTGCAGCTTTCCCCCCTCTGCCTTCAATACTGCTGCCTCCTGCTTTCACTCATTGTGCAGATGTGCAGAAAAAAATCTAAAAAATGCCTATTGCTTATTTCTCCCCCTGAGTACTATTTTTCCAGCGCTGATGCTCCAGTAAAACAGCATTTTATTCAGATTTGCTTCGACAAAGCACCCTCCCCAGCGACTGAAACCTGATTGTTTTCTTGTCATGGAATAGTACATCTGGGACTGTACAGTCTAAGCGCACTGTGCCTCCATGGACTGTGAGCAAGGTACAGCCAAACAAATTACACAATGTCTCAGCCAGAACAGACTGCCACCCTTTGGCCAAGGGAATTGAAAATCACCTCTGTAAAACAAACTGCAGGCGGAGATCATTCATCAAACCTACTGTTAGTCTTCTAAACCAGGACTTCATAACATTTCACTTTATCTGACAAATCTTTCTGGGTTTACATCTCGAACTAAAGAATTCCTCTCGCCCTTCCCGTGAAGTATTGTCACCGTCACAGTGGACACGGGGAAACTTATTGTTGAGGTTTAACAAAATCCAGACCTCTGTGACCCACAGTCCTGTTTTCTGTGGGTAATATTAGAAATAACATGACTGAGGAGCCAGAGCAGAAGATGTTGACTCATCCAGGTGAGGAATCAAGTGAAATGACACACAAAAGGCTCCTGAATTCAGGGCAGGCTTTTCCCTTTCACTTTATATTCTGAACAAACACCGCAGGCTGATGTGTTGCTCTGAAGAGCGGCTTGTGTGTGCCCGAGGCATGAAATGACATATCGTATGGTGATGTGTTTTAGACTGCAGACTGTGGGGAAGACTGGGGTAAGTTGAGCCAGTGGACAGGTTCATTCATCTGCACACTTTTTGTAACAAGACTCTAAAATTAGTTTGCATTCTATATTTGCAGCTTGCTATGGAAAGAAGCACCAAAGCAGAAGGTATAATACTTTTTTAAAACCATTTTACTTGTAGTTCATTCCACAATTAGATAATGTTATGTTATATTTTGAGAATATGTTGCAAATCCGTAATTAGAGGCTGTTAGTCCTTTATAAACGTGAGGTTGCTGAGCACCTATTTCATCTTCTATTTCAATATATTTTGACTCAAGATCTCCAACCTCCCTCAGAATGCTGTTGACTTTCTGCTGAAGGTGGAAGTTGAAGATCTCGTGGACTGTGGCTTCTGCTAGGCATTCCAGTCCACCCTCACTATACATCTAGGTGCCCTAGGTCCTCCCCCACCACCTTAGCCAACTCACCACCAGGTGGTGGTCAGATGTAAGATGACTGAATCACTGGGTGGAGAACACTCAAGAACCCCACCCAGCAACACCAAGAAAGCTTGATACTCTGAACTGTCATTCAGTCTGTAAGCACAAACAATCAGCAGAACCAGGTTCTGGGGAACAGGTCTCATGTTCTTGTCTCTCCCCATGGGCTGAAGCCCAGCCACTGTCCTTCAAGCACCCGCCCCAAGCCTGGCTCCAGGGTGGACCGTGGAAACCCTCTCCCAGCAGGACATAGAGGTTGTTGGAATCGCTTTGTCTGGCCCCTCACCCAGCACCAATTTCCCTTGGGAGACCCTACCAGGGGACAAAAGGCCCCGGACAACATATCCCTTAGACTCACTTGGACACACATACTCCTCGACTGCAATAATTACATACCTAGTAACTAGTCTTTGAAGCAATCATTTCAAAAGTAATAAAATTGCAATTTCCTTCCACAACGTTGCAATATTTCAGTCATGCCATGGTCGCCAACCACTGCTAAATTTACTTACTCCTTTCTCTCTCTGGTGACATTTCCCTCCATTTCTTATTTCCTACTGTCATATGTTTGTGTGTAATGAAGAAAAGTGCTCATCATTCATTAAAAACAGATACTGAGTCACCACTGCAGGCCAGGTGTCTGCATCTGCCGTCTTTGTTGCCTTTCTCAGAGTATCTGTTGTGTTAAAAGAGTAATACCACGAGCCGGCAGACAGCCATGTTTTCTCGAATACATTTAAATCTACAGCATTTTTTTGAAGACATCTATTAAATTCCATATTTGTTTGAAGTGAAAGTTGAATTCAACCAATGAATTTACATTTACCCACCGAGTGACATAACGTGTAAATCTGCATAAAACCTGCCTTCATGTCTCCAGTGAAAAGATAAAATCTTTGTTTTCTCCTTGATGCAACTCTTTTTTGTTTAATAGTAAAATGAGAAAATGATGACTATATTTGGGGTTTCAAACGAACTTGAACCAAATTTCATCAAGTTCTTCGTGTCAAAATAAAAAGTAAAATGTCTTTCTACTAATTAGAACGAACTCTTTGACAGTGGAGTCTTCAGCGCAGTAACCATCACCACTGAATGTAAAAAAGAAAGCGAGGCATTAAATAAATAAATAAATGTCAGAGATGAATGGAAAGTGCTTTTTGCTGATGGTGTTTCGAATGTGAAAAAACAAGTTGTAAGGTGCTCTTTGACTTGAGTGACAAAGGAACAAACAACAAAAAGTGTGATTATGCTGCATTAGAAATTAAATGTTCATGACTGAAAGCTGCCCTTTGCAAGATGGAGATTTTGACCTGAAAATAAAATAACACAAGCAGCCCAAGGAAGTTAAAAACAAAATCATTCTCTCTTTAAATGCCCAGAAAATGATGAAGTATCAAAGCATACACATTTCAGAGCTGTGAATGCAAACATCCTCTGGAGGTTACATGAATTTATCAGCTTCAGGAATGAACGTCTCTTGGCCGTGAGTCCTTGAAACCTGCAAATTACAAACACACTTTTATAGTCAACATTCTCGGAAAAGTCCTCAAAGAATACAAAAGAGATGCATATTTGGATCTGAGAGATTGTCCGTGTGTAAGATATGAATGTTGGCTTTTCTTCTTTTTATGAATTCACTTGTGTTCATAAATGTATATGTTAGAATGAGCTGAATTTAGTGTGTCAGACACGACTGTTGATAGAAAATCTTTTTGCTGCAGTGTGTGTCATTTTAATTTCATCTCTGCTGATACTTTCTTTAATTTAGCACCTTTGCAGTATCTGGGAGTCTTTGCTGGCACTTCATCCATAATGGCGTCATGTAACTACTTTGGACTGGACTGCAACAATTTATTAGGGTGGGCTGGCAACCTAAATGTCAATCTAAATGCTTCAGTTTACAGCTGTGCCTCGTCAAGAGTTAATTTCTTGAAATTCCTGCTCTCTGATTCTGTTTGAGATCATCAGTTCTGTTGGGGGCCATTTCCGGCCACGCCCCCTACAGTACTTCCGGCCGTGAATTGGTGTTAAAAATATGGTACAAATAGGCCCTTTAAGTTACTTTTTTGACATTGCGCTCAAACCTGTTAACTGGAGGAGAAAGCGGAATGTCAAAAAAGTAACTTAAAGGGCCTATTTGTACCATATTTTTAACGCCAATTCACGGCCGGAAGCA
>VOQJ01035745.1:0-11151 GCA_015052665.1 Apistogramma diplotaenia | reverse complement strand
CTGACCTGGGAACGCCTTGGAGTCCCTCTGGAGGAGCTGGTGGAGGTGGCTGGGGAGAGGGAGGTCTAGGCTTCTCTGCGTAGGCTGCTGCCCCCGCGACCCGGCCCTGGATAAGCAGAAGAAGATGGATGGATGGATGGATGGATGGATGGATGGATGGATGGATGACCCTTGTCTCGTCCGAGGTGCAATGCTGATTGGGAAGGGGGGTGGTCTTCATGAAGCGCGCACACTCCACCTGATTTCCATCCCAGTTGATCGGACTGTACCATGGAGTGGGGAAGGCAGGGAAGGAGTGATTGTCCATCCATCCATCCATCCATCTTCATCCGCTTATCCGGGGCCAGGAGTGATTGTGCCATGGGGATTTTGTTAAAGTGTTTTCTTTGTTATTTAGATTTGTTAGTTTTTGCTAGGTTGTTTATTTTTATTAGGGTTTATTTTAGAGTGGGTGATGGTTGTAAACAGTATATATGTTTTTATAAAGACTCCACCCACCCCTCGTAATTAGTAAGATGCATTATAAATAGAGGGGTTTTATGTTCGGGAAGTGGGGGTCTGGAGCTATTACTAGGTTTTGTGTTAGATGTCACTGTGTTTTTTCCACTGTATTTCTTCAGTTTAATTTTCAGTAAAAGAAAATCAGAGGACATTTGGGTTTTGCTCTATCTCCACACAACTCCACCATTCAGCTGCAGCCGGGGAAAGGGTAGCTTCCTCAAAACCCTCACAGACCCTTTACATCATTGCTTGATGTCAACTGCATTATTTTAATAGTGTGTTTTTTGAGGAAGATTTATTTGCAAAACTGCAACACATTCAGTGTGAATATATGTTACACGACAAGATCACATACGAAAGTTTCGAGTTTGGGGTCGTTTTTCATGCAACGCGTCCAATGTGTAATGGCCGTAAGTGGAGCATTTTTACAGACTAAGCTAACATGAGTGGCACTAATTTATATAAGTAGAAAAGTGGAGCGGCAAAGCAAAAAAAATAAGGAAAAATTTGTTTTCTGTAGTGCAGAAGCTTGTAAGCCCCTCTGTTGTAGGCATGTATATGCTTTATTAAATAATAAAAGGTATAAAGGGCCTGGTCATTTACCCGCCCCGGCTCTGATTTGTTTCGCTAGTGCTACTGCTTGTATAGAAAATGTGCTTTCTTCCAGCAAGAGGTCCGTTATTTGGGCCATCTCATCTTGGACCAAGGTGTTGCCCCTGACTCCAGCAAGGTAGAGCCTGTGGCAAATTGGCGACCTCCGGAGACAGTTTCATAACTAAGGTCCTTCCTCGGTTCTGCTAGTTACTACTGGTTATGAGGGTTTTCCCAAGTTGGCAGCCCCTCTCCATAGAATGTGGTGGCCGAAAAGCACCAGGTAAGGGTGTAGCGAGTAGTTGGACTGATCAGTGTCTTCAAAGATTTGAATCTCTGAAAGCAAAACTCGTAACAGCACCGGTACTTGCCTATGCAGATTTTCCCTGCCTTTTATATTGGAGGACAGTCAGGGTGGCCTCAGGGCAGTACTTTCAGAGCAAGGCAGTAAGGTGAGGCTCATAGCCTGTGCTAGCCGAAGTCTGAGAGCAGCGGAGCACAATATCTCAAACTACAACTCCATGAAATTAGAGTTTTTGTCTGTTAAGTGGGCCATAACAGAAAAGTTTAGGGAGTATTTGTTGGGTCACAAGTGTGTTGTGTACACCGACAATAACCCACTTAGCCACCTGTCATCGGCTAAACTTGGGGCACGTGAACAGCGCTGGGCAGCTCAACTTGCCTCGTTTGATTTCCATCTGAGGTACACTGGCCCTGCTACGATCAGGCATGGCACCAGATGTGGCCAATTGGTGTCAGGCTTGCCTTTCTTTGCCTTTAAAAGAGGGTGAATTGGTACTCCTTCGTAATTTGAGTAGCAGAGGGTGCCATAAGATCCGGGATCTATGGGATTCAGTGATCTATAAGATTTTAAAGGCACCAAAGGATAATGGGGTGGTCTATACCATCGTTTCAGTAGACCAGGTAAGGCATGTATATCGGGCCTTGCTGAAGGCGGTTGTGGGAGCTGACCCCATACCCGAAAGACCTGATCCGAATGTTAGTCCCCCCGGGCAGGAAAATTTGTCCCCAGAACATGAGGTCTCTGGAGATGGCAATTTGTTATTTGTGATGTCCGAAGCTAGGTGTGACGTGGTCCCACCAATTCCTGAGCAAGCTGCAATTTGTTCTGCACCGCAGGTTCCAGCAAAAGTGGCAATACCATCTACCGGCATGGTACTGGGTGCACCTGCCCCATCCCTCTCTCTGCCTGTCCCTTCAGGGTTTCAGGCAGATAATGATAGGGGGTGCGGCACACTACACGGTTCACCGCTGGCCAGCATTCCAATGTGCACCATCTCCCAAGATCAGTGGGGGAAGTGGTGCAAGGGCCGGCAAGGTTTGTGAACCCAAGTACCAGTGCAGTTTACGCAATTTTCAGGCCTTGGAATTATCGTGGGGCAAATCATCATTGGGACGACAATGCCAAAAGGAAGGGGTCGATTATGGCAGTAGGGATTAAAGTGGTAACTACTTGACCATGATGATTGGGTCCCTGCCGTATAAAAGGCAGCACACATCTGAGCTGTACCATCGCATTTCACGCACAAGCACGCACAGGTTCTTGTTTGTGCCTCTTGTCTCTTTGTAGCAGGTAAGGGCTGTGTTTGCTTTGTCACTGCTCAGCTGCTACTTTAGATTTTGTTTAATGATTGCTTCACGTTACAGAACGTAATGGCAGAAAACTGGTTGGGAGCCTTTCAGTAATAATCCGGTTTTAGCTGGGAAAAGCCTTGTGCCGGCCATTGCAGCTCACTCCGGTACCTGCCATTGTTGGGAGGTTACATTTTGAAATGGCGCCGTATTGCTCATCGCAGTGCTGCCATCACTATTTTCCCTACACAGCAGAGGGTTGCTGCTTTGTTTTAACTAAAGTTTACCATCCTTTCGGTGCCCTCAGACTGATCCACAAGAGTTAAGGGGTTCGTGTTGTTGGAATGCCCTTAGGGTGGTGGACTGGTGCTAGCATGTGTATCAACCCTTTATTGAATTTTTATCCCACACCCGCCGAATGTGGACGGCGACAGTGGGGTATTAACTTTGAGAACCTGGTTGCCAAGGGTTTGAGGGTGAACAGGGAGTGTTGGATTGCTTGTTTTTCTTTTTTTTCCTCCCTTGCCCTCCCCATTGGTTTTGAATTATTTTATGTACTGAGTATTTTTATTTTGTTGCACTAGGATCTTTTACTGATTTTAGTCCGCCTTTTGTTGCTTTTTTTTATTCTTTTTTATTTAGCGGTAGGTTTACGTGGGGTGCAGATAAGGAGTTTGTAGTGCTGAGGTTTAATTTTCAGTGATTAAGTATTGCCTGCTGACACTTGTGGTGTGTGTGTATATGTGTGTGTCTAGGTGAAGGGAATTGATGATCATGGGTGAGTAGATTGCAGTCTTTTGAACCTTCCTGCACGCCATTGGTAAGCCACCGCTCATTTTGTTTTTCTTGCTGTTACTGTCAGCTGTCCATAAATGGAAGGTTCAGATATCTGATCTGCTGAAAATGAACTAACAGCACTCCATTATCACCTGGCAGAACAAATAAGGAGGCTGCTAACAGCAGGTACTAATCCAAACTCACTGAAAAAAAGATCATGAAGGATCCCCACAAGGGTACGGCACCGTCAAACTGCTGGCCAATTACCTGTCTCTACAGAACATGGAAGCTCCTCACAGGCATTATATCAATGAAGTCAAGTAGGCATGAGTCAATACATAGGCACAGCAAGGCACTGGAAATAACACCAGTTATTTTCCCTGATTGTTGATAAAAGAGTATTCCAGAAAGCATTTTCAACAAACTCTCAGTCTAAACACAGACTCTGAGTTTATCAAATCTGAGATCGGCAACTCTGAGTTTCCCGTTTCAGAACAACTGATCAGAGTTAGTTTAATCAACTCTGAATATTCACGTTGCATGTGCGTGAGTCAGGAAAGAAAGCCATCATCAATGGAGCTCTAATGCCAGGATTCGCCATGGCAACGGAAAAATAAAAAGCAGAGCCTCCATTTTAATCCGATTGATTGAGGATCGAACGTGTCATTGTGGAACATGACAAGTCACTTTAATCAGCTTGACCCACTTTGTCATCATCACAGACAGAATCAAACTTTGCTATAAAATATATATTTTATATTTTTACAATGTCTGCTTGAATTTGCATCAGATGAAGTTGAATTTTACATTTTTAAATATTATTCAGGTGCAGCCTAACAGACGAACTGCAGGAGACAGAAAGTGAAAATAAAAATGTGGAGAAACAGCTCAGACTGAGTTTAGTGACAGAGCTGTGTGTTAGTGACCGAGACAGGAGTAGTCCACCACGCGAGGGGGGGGGGGGGCTCCCCCTAAGGGGCGGGGCGCTCAGGTCCATTATTTATTTATTAAAAACAGGTTTTGCTGCAGTTTATGACAGTTCAGCTTATGACTGTTTAATTGTTTAAATAATCATTCAGTACAAATGGAACCCACTGATGGAACAGCAACCTCACTGCATTTATTTTTTAATGGAGAATTTCAGTCGTAGTTTTATATTTATATTATGGCAGCTCTCCATATCTGTAATGAATGAAAGTTGTACCAATAAAGGCAAACACATTATCAGAAATGTCTCAGTTATATAGGTTCTACAGTAAATTTTTCAGTACAGTTTGGGAGGATGAGCCATTTTAATTGAGGAATGCAGATTGTGTCGATAAAATGAGTCCATTATGAACATATCGGGACTGGATGAGCCAGTAAGTGGCTGGACCCTGAACTGGATCTGGACCTTAACTAGTCTGAACCCGTGATCCTGAACTGTTTGAATCCTCCTGCTGTGCAGGTGGTCTCGGACAAGATTTGCAGATCCATTATACTGTAGAACCGATGATCATCGATTTAGGTTATTTTCAGTGGAAAATATATCGGGATCCATACTGTAAATTCTTACTCAAACATTTCAATCATCTCCAGGACCCAGACATTTTTCGATCAGTGAGATTTTCTAAAACAATCAATGACAAATCAGTGATCAGTGTGTTCTGCATCTAAAGCTTCATAGAGATCAGGGTGATGTAAACAGTGATGCTACAGTAACTACAGTAAATGTTTCAGAGGAGCTGACTGACAGTCTGACAGCTGCGCTCATTATAAAGCCATGACATCATCGCCGTCTCCACCAATGAGTGAATGACTGTTAAAGCTTAATTTTACGTACAAAAATAATGAACTGGAGTGTCAGACAGGTGGTTCAGGTGCAGCAGGAGAGGAGTCAGAGAGATACTAAGAGTTTGTGAACCTAACCTGGTCGCTGGCAGGTTTTATCCAACAGAGTCTGTTACTCTGGTAACTGACTCAGAGTTGAAGTTAGCTCTCTTTCTGGAATTGAAAACTAGAGTTTCCCGCAATTTAGGGTTAACAAACCCGGAGTTGTTAGGATAACCTGCTGTCTGGAATACCCCCCAGGAGTCAAAGACCAGGCGGAATAACCTGTGCAGTGATTGATTACAGACAAGCCTACACCTCAATGTCCCGCATTCATCAAAATGGACTAGTTCTTATATAGCACTTTTCTACTCTAACTGAGCACTCAAAGCGCTTTATACAACACGTTTACATTCACTCATTCACACCACATTCATACAAGTACTTCAATGTGTAACTAAACTAAGAAGAGAAAAATGCTTATTAACATTCACACACCAGCACTTGCATCGGAGAGCAACTTGGGGTTCAGTATCTTGCCCAAGGACACTTTGGCACGCAGGCCAGAGCAGACAGGAATTGAATGGTCAACATTTCAATTAATAGGTGTCATGCCCTCGGCCGTTTGCACAGCTTTTTGTATTTGTTTATTCTTTTCTGGTGTTGTGTTTTTGCTTTTGTGTTCTTTTTTATCCTGTGTTAATTCCCTGATGGCTTTTGGTTTTGTTATTTTCTCTCTGTCTCCCCCTGTGTTCCTGTGCCTCTGTCCCATGTTTGTGTTTCCCTGTTCTGTGTTCTTCGGTGTTAAGTCTGCAAAGTTTCATGTACTTCCTGTTTTACTTTGAATGTGCCTTGGTCCGTGTGTTTTGTACTCAGTTTTGCTTCCTCCCGGTTTCGTCAGTGTGATTGTCTTCACCTGTTCTCCCTGCCATGTTTCCCAGCTGTTCCTGATCCTCTCGTTACGCTGTGCTGTATTTAAGTGTTCTGCCATTATAATAAACACCTTGTATTGAAGTTTACCCTGGTTTCCTGCCGGTTTCCACCCTCCTGTAGACCCACCACCCGGAGGAGGCATCACAGAGGTCGGGTGCAGTGTGTGTCAGACAGTGGCCAAAGGCAGAGGCCTTGGCGGACCTATCCCCGGCTATTGAGACTGGCAATTGGGAAATGGAACCTAACCTCTCTGGTGGGGAAGAAGCCTGAGCTAGTGCATGAGGTTGAGTGGTACCGGCTAGATATAGTCGGGCTCACCTCAACGCATGGCCTGGGCTCTTGCAAAGGGGCTGGACTCTGTTCCATTCTGGAGTTGCCCTTGGTGAGAGGCCGTGTTCAAACATAAGGATGTCCATAAGTGCACGTGGCACCAGGACAGCCTAGGCCGCAGGTCGATGATCAATTTTGTAATCGTATCATTGGCTCTGCGGCCGAATGTTCTGGACACTCGGGTAAAGAGAGGAGCTGAGCTGTCAACTGATCACCACCTGGTGGTGAGTTGGATCAGGTGACGGGGGAGGATGCTGGACAGACCCGGTACACCCAAACGTATTGTGAGGGTGTGCTGGGAACGCTTGGCTGAGGCCCCAGTCCGCAGGGTGTTCAACTCACACCCCGGTAGTGCATCAACTGCATTCCAAGGGAGGTGGGGGACATTGAGTCTGAATGGACCATGTTCCGCACCTCCATTGTTGAGGCTGCTGCTCAGAGTTGTAAGACATGGACTAGATGTCTTCAAATCCCTATGAGAGACACCACCAAAGGTGGATGAGAACAAGAGAACTAAGGCTCTGTGGAACTTTGAGTCCCAGACAGAGAAGCTGCTGGACAACTGACAAGCCACAGTTGTGATTGACAAGGAGCAGAAGACTGCAGTTGTCATACATAATCCCAGTGGACAGCAGTGACAGCATGGGAAAATAGAGAAGTACCATGGGATGAAGGAAAAACTAGAGCAATTCTATGGTCTATGAACAGCTAAAATGTGGCACAGAACCGTCACAAACTCACAGCCTCCTTGAAATGTCTCAGGGGAGTGTGGGTGTTATGTTGAGTCAGAACATAAAATACATATGTATTGAATCACCAGTCCAATCTATTAAAACCATTAAAACACCTTAAACAATTCAGGATTCTTCTGCAAAATAGCTAAAAGCTTGGGCTTTTTAACCTGTTGTGAGGGAGTAGAGTGGCTTTGGTAAAAGAAGCCACCCCTCTCAAAAGTATCTGATTGTAAATGTTGTGGGAGATGTTGTGTTTTAGTTGTATGCAAACAAACTACACGAGCAGCTATTCTCCTGCCACACCACAAAGGGGCGCATCCTCAAGAGGAAGCAAGTTAAAAAGGGGAAAAGAGGGCTGGGTCACTTGATGTAAGGCAGTAGGCCAGGGTTAGCCCAGAGGGATGCAAACTGCATGTAATTGTACTGTGTTTGTATGTTTACAGGTAAATATGTACAAGCTAAAGTGTTTTACTGTAATGTTACGTTTATCTATAGAGGAAAAGGTGGGAATGTTGGCTGGAGTTTCCCCAAATGTGTATCTATGGAGCAAGGCGAGTAATGGTGTAAAGTAGCCGTGGAGGTAACAATTAGCTACATCCGCTAATTCGCCATTTTATCGATTTAGGTAGAGGCCCGAGGGCACTGTAATTACTTTGTACAGATACCTGACTGTGATTACAGTGAACTGAGTGAAGTAACTGCAGTTATGATTTGTGTACAGGCGTTCTTGTGTTTTGTTATATGATGTGGGAGGGAAAAGAGGGCTGGGTCACTCCCTGTAAGGCAGTATGCCAGGGTGAGCCCAGAGGGATGCGAACTGCGTGTAATTGTACTGTGTTTGTGTGTTTACAGCATTAAAGTTGGGAGTACTACAAAATACACTGTTTTACTGATTTTAATTTAAGTGTGCAACACTATGCTGGTGTTATGAAAATGGTGTGGCAGTGAGAGAAGGAAATGCAGCACGGGTGAGAGCGGGAGATCAGATGCTAGTTGAGCAATATATGAAAAGAAGACACAGTTTGTACAGAGTGGAGTGTTTATAAAATAAACCCAGCTTCTCCAACGGACAGTGGTGTTCTGCCTGTTGTTTTCACTGGGGGAAATAAGGGAGTTAACCCTGAGGTATTCAGCCCTGGAGAAGAAGGAATCTCCCCCGTGCTCTCTGACCATGGTCTGAGAGCTGCTGCAGGAAAGATTTACAGTGGCGACCACGAAGAAAAATGACATTAATGTACATGTTATGTTACAATTGTTTCTGAGCAAATCGGTTTGGCTGAGGTTAAAGTTAAGCTTCATGACTAGATAGTTGTATTTAACTTTAATGTCTTACTAGCGTACGAGCGGTCAGTAAAGTTGGAAATGAATCATTCACTCATTTGTATTCCTAATCGGAAAACGGCTCGTTTCCCGATTTTCGTTTTCTGATTCCTAAACGAAAATCTGTTGGCCGTGAAATACATGAACCATCTCTGCACTGCCATATTAGGCGCTCCACCACACAGTGAACTGTTTTTTTTTTCTCTACAGTGGCAGTGGGGTTTCTTCACTACCGCTCCCCCGAAACAAAATGACATTAATCTACATGTTGTGTTGCAACTGTTTGTTTCTGGCAGGAATGAATGTGCTGTTATTAAGAGACTAGAGAAACGGCAGTGTGACGTGCGGGTGTGGGAGAGAAGGAGACGAAGCATGCGTGAGAGCGGAAGTTCAGATGCTAGTTGAGCAATATATGAAAAGAAGACACAGTTTGTACAGAGTGGAGTGTTTATGAAATAAAGCTGCCTGTGGTTTTCACTGGGGGAAATAAGGGAGTTAACCCCGGGGTATTCGGCCCTGGAGAAGAATGAATCTCCCCTGTGCTCTCTGACCATGGTCTGAGAGCTGATGCGGGAAAGGTTAACACTGGGCTCTGTATAATGTAACAAAGAGGAGATATTCATAATATAGCCATTTCATTTTTGTTTAAACATTTTTATTGAAGAGGGTCAGCTAATCAAAAGAAATTTGGCTTAAATGGGGGAAGGGTAGCATGAAAGGAGAACAGTGTTAAATGGTTTGTTTCAGAAAGATAAATTGAGGTACTTCACCAAGGGCCTGTCAAAGATAAATAATGGATTTGAACTGTTCATAGTACAAAGCCAAGTCTTGAACTAGAAAGAAGAGGTCACATTTAAAAAGCAAAATTGTCTATAATGTAGGGCTGCAACCATTCATCAATTAACCTGAATAACTTGATTACAAAAAAAAAATCCTCAATGCAATTTTTTACATCACAACTCTAACACTCAATTGTCAAATGTACATAGTTTAACTTGAAGCTGGAGTCTTGTCAACACAAACAATGAAGAGCACATAGGCGGAGACCAGAAGCACATTAGTGAGTTTTTTGATAACATCTAAAATATAAGTGGATAAACCTTTACTTTAATCAAACTAACTGTTCAACAAATTCCAACAAGAAGAAAAACAATCTTTGTAGCTGCTTCTATTCATACCAGTTTGATTCACACAGTAAAAATTTATAGTATAGCTGCAGAATTTAAAATAAAAGTGAATTTATACAGATGAACTATCAATTTATTCTGACACAGGGATACCTGCAACAAGCAGGGGAGAGTCCAGGGGGGATGAGGTGTGCGAGACCATATTTATTCCAGGGCTTTAGTGACATTATTTAGCATATTAAGTAATATAAAACACAAGATATACACACATCCATAAAAACATATACACATGAATACAAACCAAATCTACTTCAACCAGGAGATACAATACTCCTTTATTTTTTTGTCATTAATTTTAAAGCTCATTTTGAAGGCACTTTAATTGTTTTTGTAGGTATTTTTCTGCACAATTTTATGCT
Source organism: Apistogramma diplotaenia (assembly GCA_015052665.1). Taxonomy (NCBI): domain Eukaryota; kingdom Metazoa; phylum Chordata; class Actinopteri; order Cichliformes; family Cichlidae; genus Apistogramma; species Apistogramma diplotaenia. The sequence goes on along the minus strand of VOQJ01035745.1, from coordinate 1,017 downwards.
TGAGAGTGTCTCTAATTAACAGGGTGAAGAAAAAGTTTGTCAGACTATTGTGAAAAATATTATAGTGTTTTTTGATTCTCTGCTGTACCAAAAAAATACTGAACTATGATCTCAAGCTACTTCCCAAACTTTGTACAATAAAAACATCAGATCTTGTTAGGAGAGACGGCGTCCATCCCACTTTGGATGGAGCAGCTCTCATTTCTAGAAATCTGGCCAATTTTATTAATGCTCCAAAATCCTGACTCCCCAGGGTTGAGACCAGGAAACAGAGTTGTAGTCTTACACGCCTCTCTGCAGCTTCTCTCCTCCTGCTACCCCCCCAAAACCCCATCCCCATAGAGAGGGTGCCTGCTCTCAGTCCACCAAAAAACAAATGCAACACCAGCAAAAAACTACTTAAGCATAAAAAAAAAATCTAAAAGAAAAAACAGTGCAGCATCATCTACTGCAGCAAAGAGTAAAACAGTTAAATGTGGATTATTAAACATTAGGTCTCTCTCTTCCAAGTCCCTGTTAGTGCATGATTTAATAATTGATCAGCATATTGATTTACTCTGCCTTACTGGAACCTGGTTACAGCAGGATGAATATGTTAGTTTAAATGAATCAATGCCCCCGAGTCATACTAACTGTCAGGCTGCTCGAAGCTCAGGTTGAGGAGGAGGATTAGACGCAATCTTCCATTCCAGCTCAGTAGTTAATCAAAGACCAATACAAAGTTTTAATTCATTTGAAACTCTGACTCTTAGCCTTGTCCAGCCTAACTGGAAAATTCAAAAACCTCCTTTATTTGTTATCGTCTATCATCCACCTGGTCCTTATTCAGAGTTTCTGTCTGATTTCTCAGACGTTTTGTCTGATTTAGTGCTCAGTTCAGATGAAATCATTATAGTGGGTGACTTTAACATCCATGTAGATGCTGAAATTGTTCAGGTGAACACCCAGGTACTTATAAGAGTCAACTATCTCAATGTCCACTCCTTGGATGTTCCCCGGTGTCAGTGTGGTGGGTCT
>VOQJ01035737.1:54907-65718 GCA_015052665.1 Apistogramma diplotaenia | reverse complement strand
GTTTTATATGGGTTCCCCTTTTGTGTCAGAATATAACGGATTTAAAAAAAAAAGGGGAAAGGGGGTGGGGGGGGGGGGGGGGTGTTATAGCCCCTTAACATCACTACTTTCACTGCCCATTGTGAATATATTGTGTCTTTGTTTGTATGCATCTATACCATCACTTGCATTTGTTGTTTTTGCCCCTTTGTACAGTAAGAGTTTTCTGCCTCTTTGCACTTGTCTGGAGTCTTTTGTCGTACTTTTTCCAATCTTTGGAGAAATCACGCATCTCTTTGTAGTCATCTTGGGTTTTTCTTCAATCCTTTTGTTTCTCTTTGTAGTCCACTTGGATCTTTTTATAGACCCTTTTTAGTCCAGCTGTGGTTGCTGTGCACTGCTGTATAACTGTAATAGATTTCACTGTAGATAGTTTGCATCGCTTTGAGCTCTTTGCAGCCATCTTTGGCTTTTCTTAAGGCACTTTGTTTTCCTGTGTGGTTGTTTTTCTCTTTGTAGTCATCTTGAGTTCCCCTGCATTTGGAGGGGTGGGTGGGGTGGGGGTCTGCAGCTTTTTGCTCCTCTTTGAGGGCATTATGCATCTTAATCTTGTTTTGCATCTCAGTGATTATTCAGTGTGTCCTTCTAGGCGACTATAACACATTTTGTCATACCTTTAACAAATCATTGAGACAACTCATATCATATATTTCAGTGAGTTATCAAACACATTTGTTAACATTTACATTACATTGGTGCCTACAAATTTTTGATCCGACAACTCGTGAGCACTCAGCTCCGGGAGGCATCATATTTTCCATTGAGATATTTTTGGCCCCAGTATCTTTGGTGAGGCGTGGATGCAATGACAGTCGTTACCAAGGTATTAATGAAGCTTTGATGAATTTACAGATCTCCAACACTTACATTAACATTCACAGGAGCATCTGGAGGGTGTGCCAATTGTGAAGCTGTGCTTATTTCTTAGTCCCCAAGATACCTGACAGATGCCTTATGCTAATTGTATAAGGGATGATAAGGGATATAGTTCTCTAGATTAAACCTTTTGTGTAGAAAAGACGTCTGCACCAGACTGTGTACCTGTATACTAAAACAGAATTCACTGCAGCACAGGAAAAAAAATCAAAGCAGTATGTCATTAATGAAACTTGAAAGCCTTGGTGTATTCGCAACCTGTGCACTAATTCATTTGTCTGTAAGTGCTTCACTTTTAGATTAATTGTAGAGCAGTGACAAGAAGCTAATCAGAATGCAAGTGCGGGTTTTGACTTACAGGAGGTTAAGGCTTTTTCCTATGGTATTTGCTCACAATAGATAGAAAGATTAAATGAGTCAGCGCCAAGGATTGAGGATAAGCAGAGATGAACTAAAATCCTTTGAGGGTAAAACCTTTGTGAGACACACAAGTGTATAGACACAGTAAATGCATGTGATGTGTTGTTTAAGGCTGTGAAATGTTATGTACAGGATTACATTACAAACACGAGTACCATAAGATGTCTCCCATATCATCCAGCAAGCTGAGGTACAAATGTAATCTAAAATAATTAAAAACTGATGTATATATTAAGGAACGATATATGCTTTCTTTAATTACAGCTGAACCTCTTGCAAAATGATGTGAACACCTGGCAAAAATATATAACTAAAACACTGTATACGTCAACACGGAGAGAACATGGCTTGGGATTTTACTGTTGTGTAACTGGCATCATTTCTTTATCTATAAGTGTGCTTTAGCAGCCCATTCTCTTTTGTCCACTTTGTGGTCAAACTTTTTTCGTCTGAGTTTGAAATCTTGTGCAAAAATCTTTATCAGCATGCATCTGTCCTTGCCAGAAGAGCAGAAGATTGAGTGTCAGACTTCGATGCGTTTGTCAGCCAGAACAAGCCATTCAGCTCAGTTTTATGTTGCCATATTTCTCCACTGTCTCCGGCATTGCCAGTGCCACATAAGCCTATTCTTCAAACACACAAATGCAACACATTACGTAATGTTTCAACACAGTTTGATAAAAAATCTCAGCAAATAATTAAAGGAAACCTTTCACTTTAGGCACCCTTTAGCAAAGAGAACACAGAGAAACTTGTTTATATTATTTATGCAGAAGTTCATCTTTTTAAAACTGTTTGGAGGAAAGGGGAGCTAATTAACTAAAGAACCTTAGCCTTAGCAGGGTGAGATGAAAGAGGAAATGTTCTGCTCAGACAGAGTAGATGTATTGCCTTCTATTCTGTACATCCACCTGATCCGAACTACTATAATAAGCAAACATGATGTAGAGGGAGCAAAGAGGAGGTGTTAGGAACAGCTTCCAAATTGGGATAGGACGCCCCAGAAAGAGCAGAAAGAGAGGAGAATCCTCCGTGGCTATGCACAGCTTATTTTATCTGAACTTCAGAAGTTATAAGTGCAGTGCCATTGATTTGTTCAATAAGTAAAATTCTCTTCAATGGCAATGCATTAAGGAACAACGCTATTGCAGAAACGCTCGTTATGCTGTCCAGCCTGTAGCATTTAACACAGAATAATTTAATTTTCTTGCCTTTAAAGTTGTAACTACATGGACCACACCCATCTGTGAAACTTTAAGTTCATCTAGCAGATAAACATATTTCCTATAACATTACAAATGGATCACAAATTAAATATAGTGACAGTGGCATAATCGGGGAACCAAAGACTCCCTGCTCCTTGCACAATATCCACAATCCTTCACCTTTATAGTGATCAAAAGTGTAAATATTTTTTTTTTTAAATTTGCTCCAGATTAGGAGAATGCATTTCTGTTCGTGGCTCATTATCTCTAGAATCTTTCAGTCTCAGCAGTATAGCCTACCTGGTGGACAAACACCTGTGCACCTCGAGGGCTCATGAGCAGCACCGCCCTCCGTAAAGTGTCCCGGTACCGGTTGAGTTCCTCAGTGCGCATTGTGTTGAAGAGGTCAGTAAATACCCGACTAACGTTGCGGTCCACCCTCTGCAAGGAAACATCTAGACCCAGCCGAGACGCCTGGTCCATAAAGGTTTGCAAACCCCGGATATCTGATGGGGGGAGAAAAGATAGTATGAGGATGTGATATGGGTGGAGATGCAAAAAACACAAACAAAAGAATAATACTTTAGAGAGCTGCTGTCTTATGTGGTTCCATCTCAAGATTTAATCAGAATTTTAAGTAGACAAACTGCTACATTCAACCTCGGCACATGCAGCAGGGTTATAGCCAGTGGCTGATCGCCCGGTGCTGTGCCATGCTGAGAATTTCACCAGTTCGCTATCGGAACTCTTGCATTTGACCACCGGGCACAGTCAGTTCGTTCACAGTGAGCACCACACTCACCATCAGCATTAAGTCACATGGTCCAACCACGTGCCTTCAATGACCCAAACATTATACGTACATAATATTATCCAACTTCACCAACTGAATTAGCAAGCTGCCATAGCATTTAACGTTAAGCATTAGCGGGCTAATGCTTAACCCCCCCCACCAGAACACAAACATGCACCAGGCTGAAATTTTTTTCTGGCTAGGACCCTGTGCAGAATATATATTCTAAGGCTTCATTCCAAAGGGCTTCAAAGCAGGTTTCTTTCTTTGCTCCTGATCTAAAGCGTAACAAAACACAACAAGCACTCCTGTCTTTCTGTTCCATGGGGTTTACAGGATATGAAACTGCAGGCAGGTGTTGCTGTCCCCAGAGATCTTTGTGTGTGTCTATGCTCACTATAAAGGAAACCACTTTAAAAAGCCTGCATTGCACACACACAAATCAGAGGTGATGTGCGGTGGAGAGCGCACAATAAGCACACCAATCCCAGCAGTCACAGGCGGGAGAAGCTACCCAGCATGTGCCAAGTCATGCTGCATTGTTAAAAAGTGGTTAGGCAAAATCGCTGGGGCCAGACTGCTTCCTGTGTCCAGTGAGTGTTTGTGTGTGTGCATGATTAGGTCTCCACTTTTGCATCATCGAAGGTTTGATGAGTCACTGAGTGCTCTAATGTTTTAGTACTGATAATGTACAATATACCGAGGCATAGAATGGCATATGCAGATATGTAAATGAGGCTGAAGAAATGCACTGTTTACACATCTATGCACAGAGACCCAGTGTAGTGATGTCTGGTTTGAGGTAATTTGGCAATATTTCTTGATTTATTCTTTTTCACTTAAGGCCAAAATTGACAACCCCCCTCCCCCCACCCCCCTGAAATGCAACTTCCTCTATTTCTCATCCCATATCTCGAGGCAAACTGAAATAGAAATGTGTACCACATGAGGCAAATCATACGAATTAGATGAAATGTTGGATTCTTCCTGAAACTGTTGCATTATAGTCTATTTTGGGGGGTTAACATAAATAGTCACAGTTGTTTTGGATTCTTTTCAAAATAGAAATGTTCAAGGGGCAGAACAAAAGATGAAATTAAATCATTTATCATTTTGAGGCGTAGAGAAGCATTCTTTGAAAACTCTTCCACTTGCAACCACACACTTGCACAACCCTTTCTTCTGTCTCTAAATTGAAATAGTTAGCCACATGCTATACTGCCAATACAATGGGCAAAAGATCCCCTTCTGACAAACCTTTTTCAGCATACAAAGGTAATTGTGGTTTGTTCTCTTCTGGCTCTCAATTGGACCCTTACAATTCCTTTGGCTATTAGAAGTCATTATATATTTCTACAGTCATGCCTGAAAGTATTCATACCCCTGGCAAATTTGACATGCCATTTTTTGTTCAAATGTGACTAACAGCTGAGAAATATTTTTCCCACAATGATGCCTCTTGTACATCATCGTATTATCTCCTGGGAGATGCCTGTGTCGTTTCCAGTCAAAAATATGATTTCTGGTTAAATAAGAGTAAACTTACGTCAATATTTGCCAGGGGTATGAATACTTTCGGGCATGACTGTATATGCAATTTTCAGTTGGAGCAACATATAGTGACAGTGAAAAATGACCAACACTTACTTTATATTCACATTTACGATGTGTTGCTGATGAAACTCTCACCAATTATATATATTTCCTGGAAATATTTGAGACTGGGACTTTATTCTATTAATTTACAAATCACTTCCTTAATTTTATTTTAAAAAATCCCACATTTCAAGTAGCTAATTTTCCGTATGCATAACTGACAATCACTCTACATTAACTAGACAGGCTTACATCTCAAAACTGTAAAACTTTAGAAGAATGCTTTTAATTTTATATTTCATCTGATACTGATCTTGCCATAGCATATATACAGCTAAACATGTATTTTCCTTTGTGTGTCGGGGGGTGTAATTAGCGTGAGACAGAGAGGAGGAGGAGGAGGAAAGCAGATGGTCACATTTTCACCTCCGATCAGTCCCCACTACTCATTGCTATTCTATATACTGTTTTAGACAGATGGTATATATTAGTTTTATTATTATTCTTTTACTGTTAGAAGTAGTGTCATAAGTAGTGTCAAATTCATCATCGCTACATTGTCTGGCAAAATGAACCAAAAGTAATGACTGTATTTGTGCAGTGAGATTAGCTATATAGAGTTAAAATGAATAGTAATACTTTGACGCTCTCTTCCCTTTATCTGCTGCCAAGAGCAATCAGATCACTTAACAGGGACACCTGGCTGTATATGATACCAAGAGAGTACAAATGGGTAGAATTTCTTTAAAACTAAAGCGACTCGATAAGTAAACACATTTTTATGGATGCTTTTTATTCAAAGAGCACTGCCAACTGTACGGACTTGAGATTTCTGAGATTTGGAAAATATGTTGATTCATAATCCATCCAAGGTCTGTGTGTCTTAACATGAATGCATATGCAGCTGGGTGGTTAAAACCTATAACTTAGAGGTTCTTTGTCAGGTGTTTGTCGTTAATTTGTGATTATAATTAGGGATGCAAAAAATCCTCAAGAAACTCGAACAATCTGATTATAAAAGATGTTATTAGATAATATTTTAACAGGAGGGGCTATATGTTTGTTGCTGTTTGTGTTTTGGCTTGGCATAAATTTGTTCACGTGTTTTACTCTTTGCATCTTTAATAATAATCTACATAGCATAAAACAATGGAGGAACTGGTCAACAGTTCTTAGGAGTGACATAAACTGTTGTCTGAAAACTTGCTGCAACAAAACAGAACAAAAACAGAAAAAAAGAGAGATTTTTAATCCACTGGAGTCAAGGGAAAGCTACCATGCGATAACTATTCTATGAACTGATAAAAAAATTGGACTTCAAAGTCAACGTTCCAAACCCATAGCAGGCTTTTCCACAGGGCAACCGTGTCAGCCATGGATAGGGCGGCTGAAAAGAGGATTAACGTGGAATTAAAAGTCTGATTTCTGGACATGTTTACCCAAGCGTCATTTCTGAACACTGAAAGTTTTAGATATCAAAACTTGACCCTTTTATGGCCTCCCTTTATCAGCTTCCACGTTTTTTGCTCTGGAAACTTGCTAACTACTCTTGTTTTCTGTCTGTCCCTTACGTATTCTTTATACCAGCATGGATCTTTCTTGTTTTTTAGAGAAGTCGGAAAAGACAGATTGAAAGAGACTAAGAAATACCCCATGAAAATGCATTCATTTCAACTCTAACTTACATTGAAACTAAAGCGGGACTCCCTCTTGGATTGCAGGAATGCAGAAATGAGCACATCACGATCAAAGGGCTCAGAGGTTTTTACTGAGCCGTCAAGCTGTGCTGCAATCTAAGCAGAAACGCCTGAGAAGTGGCTATGCTATCAGCTTATGTTTACTCAAAATTGAGATGAGCCCGTTTAAGTAATCAGTGTTATTCTTGCAACAATAACATCAGTTAATTATATGCAATACAGATTTTTTTCTTGCAAATTTGTAATGTTTCAGACAATGAGTGTTATGCACAGCAATTAAAGCTACACCGAGAGAACGGGAAGGCGAGAGAGAGAGCAGGACTTTCAGTTCACCCTCATTCTCCGTCTGAAAGGATGTATATGTATATAGCATGTTTATGAGATGCATATCACTTCTAGAAAGCAGGGAATTTTTTAATCAGGCTTTTCATTTAGAAACACGTGCACTGCTCATCCATTCATCCATTTAACACTTTATCCAATTCACGATTGTGGCGTGGCTTGAGCTTATCCCAAGTGATGAGGGGTACACCTTAGACCGGCTTGTCTACCACAACTTTCACATTCACACCTACAGCCACTTTAGACTCACCAGTTAACCTACTGTAATATGGATGACTTTGGACTGTGGGAGGAAGGTCCCAGATGGCCTGAAGGTTTGAACTGAGGCAACAGTGCAAACTACTGCACCACCATGCCACCCACTTACCACTGAGCACTATGTCTGATAGCAGCTAAATCTAAATACAAAGGTTATGGTAAAAAATGCACAGATTGTAATACATTTAGTCCAATTTCCTCTCAGATATTAAAGCCAAGTGCACCCAAAAGTTCTGTTTGTTGCTGCAAGAAGACAGCGATCAATTCAGTTATTTTTCTTTAAATGGGGGACTTATTGGAAATAGAAAAGAAGAAAATCCTACACATAACTGTTGCTATAAATTAGGTTGTGGATAAATGCTTCAGTCTTTCTTAAGTGGAAAAAACCCAGCTGAATCTCTATGGATTTGTAATACAAATGTTTCTGTTCTGTTTTTCTCTTCTAATTTGGTATGCACTGTTAAGGCCTTTACACACCAGACACGCTGCAAAGAAAGAAAAAAAAACAACACGAAATCCGAATCTTTTGGATGCAAACTCGTCGTGTAACCTATTAATCCTCAAAAAACACAGTATGAAAATAAATGAAGTTGACATCAAGAGATGTGTGATGTTCTGATGTTTCTAAACAAGATCAGGAAGAAACAGCGATTCTGGGTTCTCATGAGAAAGCAGCAGCAGGGAGAATTTCATGGTTCAATCCGAGAGTTGAAGCTGCAACACGGCTGCTTTTGTACATAATTCAGGGTGTCAGTGGAGCCGTTTAAGCTCTTGTTGGTAGAGTTGGGACTACATCTGAGGAGGCAGAGAAGTAATTTCAGAGCCGATTGATAAAGAGCAGCATCTAACTGAGTGTTTGAGGAAACACAGTATTATTTTACTGTTCCCATATCATTGTATATTCAGTATTTAGGTGTGTGTTTTGAGCTATGAGCTCCAATCGCCAGTCTCATTGTACATCTGTATAATTTCAATAAAGGCATTCTATTCTATTCTACATGTTGCCAAATGCAGCTGTCTGATTGGTCAGATCTATTTACTTGTGAAAATCTGAAAAATCAAAACTGATCTGGTCTTTAAGCTTATTTAATATTTGGATCTGATTTGTACTGGCTTCTTTCTTTGCACTTTTTCAAAAGCAGCTGTTTGCTGTCATACTTTTATGAGTAAGAAGCTATTGCATCACTTTGTTTTGACAGTTAAAAAAAACAGAATGGAAACACCATCATTAATTTACGTAGTTCTAACATAAACAGTCTGAATGGACTTACAGTCTTGGACTGATTATTACCTCAGCCTGGGCTGAATGGACTCAGATGCTGGAGTGTGAGTGCATAACATGAGTCACATTCCAAGAGCGATACAAAAATCAATCTACCTGCATAAACTTTACTTTTGGGATTATAAAATGTTGTCTGTTTAGAACAACCAGAACAAAATCCAACAATCGGAATAATAATAATACAATAGCAAACTTGGACTTGCAATAGACTGTGGGATGAAATTTTGCTTCATTTTAAATTTGTGAGAGGCTAAACTTCAAGTGATGATCCTGAATACATAACTGGGAAAACACAGCTGTTTGTAACACAAAAGTTGTGTGCCTTCTTTGGGACATGTGAGATTTATTCTTCAATGTCACTTGGAAATCAACATTTGTTATTTAGGAGAATAACTGTGAAATATCCACATATGAAATCTCTAGATTTTCTGTCACACGTTGATGACGTGACTCTCACATTCCACCACATCCCAAAGGTTCTCTATCTGGTAACTATGGAGGCCATCTGAGCACAGGCAACTCACTGTCTTATTCAGGAAGCCGGTTCGAGACGAGTTCGCTGTGGTTCATAAAGGGATAGATATGGTCAGCAAAAATACTCAGGTAGATTGTAGCATTTGAGCAATTGCTCCTTGAAGTTGAGTCTACTGTACTATGCGAATGTTGCAGCAGAAATTGAGACCCATCAGCCCAGGCAACATCTTTCCAGTCTTCAATTAACCATTTTTATGAACCCATGGAAAACGTAGCCTCAGTTTTGTATTGTTGACAGGAATGGCACCTGGTGTGTTGTCCTGCCGCTGTAGCCCATCTGCTCTAAGGTTTGACATCCTGTGCGTTCAGAGATATTCTTTTGCATACCTTGGGGAAAATGAGTGGTTACTTGAGTTACTGTTGCCTTCCTATCAGCTCGAAGTAGTCTGCCATTCTCCTCTGACCTCTGGCACAAGCAAGATATTTTTGCTCAGAGAACTGCTGCTCACCGGATATTTCCTCTTTTTTGGACCACTCTCTGTAAACCCTAGAGATGGCTGTGTGGAAAAATCCCAGCAGATCAGCAGTTTCTGAAACACTCAGACCAGCCCATCTGGGACAAACAACCGTGCCATATTCAGAGTCACTTAAATCACCTTTCTTCCCCATTCTAATGCTCATTTTGAACTTGCTGCCAAGTGATTGGCTCGCTTCTGTTAACGAGCAGTTGAGCAGGTGCACTTAATGAAGTGGCCAGTAAGTGTTCTATATAGCATAGCGCAAATTATTCTCCATATTTTTGTAGTTTCCCATTCATTCCTTCTCTATTTAAAATTCTTTTTTTAATCACTTTGTTCTCTCTGTTCTTATTAGAGCCAAGATGCCGACGGTAATAACTGTATGTACTTTCACACCCAGTGAAATTACCTGACATGTTAGTTGGCACTGTTCAAGACCTTGTGGCCTAAATGTAGTATTAATTAAGATGAAATCAAATGACACAATAAGAAGTGTATTAAAGCTGCAGGAAAGATAAGTACTCTTTCTAAAATGTGCCTTAGATTTCCTGTAATGTATTACAGGCTTGCTGTAAACTGCAGGAAATATCCTTTGTGTTTGTCTATGTTCAGAATCTGTCTGTGTTATAAATGATATTTTACACAGGAACCACCCCCTACTTGGGAGCAAAAGCAGCTTACTCAATCTCACACCTAATACCAGGCTAATTCTCCCCTTCTTTAGCAGATATATGGTCACCACAGGGAGGACAGAGATGGATGTAGCTGCTCCACAGTCATTACTAAGTGCAGATTAACTCGGACAGACCTACTAAGGAGCATCCTGAAAAATCAACCCTTCTTTAAGATTTCCTATAATCTTGACTCAGTTGTCTTTTATGATCTTCTTGTCATAATAACAGGGCAAGATAATTTCACAGAAGCTTTTGTTTGTGGATGGTCTACCCACTGTCCATCCACCCCCACAGAATCAATATCTGGCTTCCTTTTAGGATCGTGTAAAGCACACCACAGATGGCACACACAGAGGCTACACTTATCAGAAACCTTTAAAACAATACTTAGGGTTACCACAACCTCTTTTCCCTGTGAGAGGCATGAACATAGTCACTGTTGCAGCTGGTCTGTTGCATATGCGTAGGTTTGTGTCAGCCAACATATTGATTTACGATTAATCCCAAGAAAGACATGAATATCTGCACACCAATTTCACCCAAAATGCTAAAAAGTTTCACTAAAAGCCACCAACATAAACCTTGTGATGCTGTTACATGAACCCCCCCCCCCCTACCCTCCTTGAAACCAGAAAAA